>JZKD02S1769615.1:645495-657940 GCA_000966675.3 Picea glauca | reverse complement strand
TCCAATATCAAATACTTCTTTGAATGTATTCTGGAAGTGCTAGTATTGTTCTGTTATAGGTTTCCCTTAACAACAGTACAGGAAGGAGCTCATACAACACAGAAAGATAAATACCAGTTTCGTTGATTAGTGACATGTTATTATGTGTGTTATTTAGTTAAGTTGTTTATGAATGAAACAATGAATGTATGGTTCAACTTTGATTATTCACATGTTCATGTTTCATTGAATTTTGTGCAAGATTATTTTAAATTTATAAAGGAAAAACAATAAATATTTTTATGTGTTTTCTTTATCTGCTTCCTAGAAGAAATCGTTTTTCACACCGATTTTTGTAAGTTTCGATTAAAACTTGCATCTTGTAAATCATGTAAATAAACGAGACTTGTATATCTTCTTCTTAAATACAACTACTATAGTTACATTTGAACATATGTATATATATAGTGTGTGTTTAGTAATTAGTTAGTTATTTATCTCTTTTATTCATTTCTTTTAGGATTCTTAGATTGGCTAACGGAGCCATTAAACCCGTCAGAACGAGTTACACCAAACGAATTGGGTTATTTAGACAACCTCGGACTGGACTCGCTATTCCAGTTGACGGACGGTCAATTTCGCCCGTTAACACAACTTGAAGGGGGTATGCATTGTTAGTTTCTTTGAAGTGGTCCTATAGGCCCATAATACGGTTGGTACTCTTAAATCCCAATCATCCTTGTTCACACTGCAAATCTTCATCAGTGTTGTCTCCAAGATCTTATTAAATGCTTCAATTGTCCCATTTTCTTGTGGATGGTACGGTGTGCTCTTATGATGGTGGATTGCAAATTCTTCAGTCAAGGATTCAACTGTCTTATTGATGAAATGTGTTCCTTAATCACTCATAAGGATCTTTGGGCATCCAAACCTGGTTATGATGTCATCAAATATGAAGCACGTAGTTGTAGTGGCACTACAATCCTTTAATGCTCTTGCTTCATCCCATCTAGTCAAGTACTCTATCGTAGTAATTATGTACCTTGCTCCTGTACACTTTCCTAGTGGATTTATAGGTCCAACGAAGTCAATGGACCATTTCTTGAAGGCTTGTAGGGTCAGTTGTGGGGCTAATGGAATTTCATCTCTTCTGGATGGTTTCCCAACTCTTTGGCATACATCGCAGGCTCTGGAATAGTCTTTAGCATCTCTATATAAGGTAGGCCACCAAAGGCCATCTCTTAGAACCTTTTGCACAGTTTCTTTTCCTGTGTAGTGCCCTCCTGCGAGGCCTTCATGAGATTCTGCAAGGATCATTGGTCTCTCTGCCTCCATAACACATCTTCTTAATATCTCATTAGGTCCCATCTTGTATAGATGTCCATCTATAAGTGAGAAGTCTGCAACGTGCACTACTAGTTGTTTCTTTTGAGGAATTGTGTTCTCACTAGGTTCCATTCCTGTTGATAGGAACTAGACTATCTCTGTGAAGTGGTCATCAATCTTTCTAATGGCCAATAGTTGTGCATCTGACAGTGCATCCTCTAAACTAGTCGGTTTTTCACCATGTTCCAACCTTGACAAGTGGTCAGGACCTTTGTTCATTCTTCCTGGATTTACTATGATCTCAAAATCATATTCTTGAAATAGAAAAAACCATATGCATATCCTTTCCCCCAACACTAGTTTTTTTACTAGGTATTTCAGCGTAGAGTAATCAGTAAACATTTTGAAGTGTCCTCCCAACAAGTAGTGGCAAAATTTCTACAATGCATACACCATGGCTAACCCTTCTCGCTCAGTGGTGGTGTAATTAATATCAACAATTGATAGCTTCCTGCTAGCAAAGGCTAATGGGTGGTCAATATCTCCTTCTCTCAGCTGTTCTAACACAACTCCTAGAGAAATGGAAGATGCATCGACATGCACATGAAATTCTTTGGTCCAATCTGGAAAAACCAGAATGGGTGTAGTAACCATTTTTTGTTTCAGTGTGTCGAAGCTCTATTGGCATTCTTCTTTCCAACTAAACTAACAATCCTTCTCCAACAGTTTTTCCATGGGCATTGTGATCTAAGCATATCCTTTGATGAACTTCCTGTAATATCCTGTGTGTCCTAGCACAATGCACAGTTGTTTAACTGAAGTAGGGGGGGGTAGATCAACTATAATGGAAATTTTGGATGGATCTACTAGCAATCCTTTCTTGCATACAATATGACCTAACAACACTCCAAGTGGTGAAAAGAAAATACATTTCTTCAGGTTCAAGGCAATTTGGCACTACCTGCATTTATCCAACATTATCCTTAGACATTCAATACGATTCTTCAATAAACTTAAAATAGTCCAATCATCAAAGTATGATTCCAAACATTTATGCATAAATTCCTTGAATGCTTTGACCACCACCCTGGAAAATATGGTTGGGGCATTCTTAAATCCTAATGGCATCATTGTATATTGGTAGGATCCCCATTTTGTTGCAAACATGGTCTTATTGTGATCTTCCTTGGAAATCTGAATCTGATGGTATCCTGAAAATCCATTTGTAAAAGAATATACTTCCTAGCCTCCCACATTATCTAACACTTCATTAGTGAATGGTGTAGGGAAGGGGTCATGCAAAAAAGCATCATTCAGCTTCCTGAGATCTATGCATATCCAGATCTCTCTTGTCTTCTTGTATTGTACCACCATAGGGATAATACACTCTGACTCTTCGCCAGGTTCTATAATTCTTGCTTCTAGCATTCTGTCAAGCTCAATCATCACTTTTTCCTTATATTTAGGGATCAGTCTATAAGTTCTCTATTTAACTGGTCTTGCATCTTGATTTAAAGTAATTCCCATCTCTCCCATAGGTCCTTTAATGCCCTTCACATCAGTGAACTTGGTTGGAAACAAGTCCTGATATTCATGCAGTAACTCTGTAATTTTTTCAATGGTGGAAGCATCCCAATAATCTCCAACATTTTCAAACTTTGGTGTCTTCTCTATTCCAATATTGACTTTCTTAATATTAATAGGCTGTCCAATAAATGGTATCTCAACTCCTGGTCCTTCCACATCTCTTTGGCCTTCCATTTCTGTGATGTTCATCTTCCTTGGATCATCGTCTTCATCAGTATTGATGTTGTAACAACTTTGCAATTTCTAGAGAGGCACAATCCATTCATTCTATTCATGTTCTAAGGGAAGACTAGATACCTCCTTGAATACTTTCTGTCTCACAATCTGTAATGCTTGATCTACTGAAGGATATTGACTTTCAAATAAGAAGGTAGTTACAAAATTCTAAGTCATACCTTTCCAATCTGTAGTGATGAGGCACAACTCTGCTTGAAGGTACCAGTTGATAGGTGTCGTGTCCAACGTGTTGATGAATTTTTGTATCCACTGCTCTTGAGGGATGTTTCTCCATGCTTCCTCACAGCTTCGCACATGGTCCTTTGTGCAGCTTCGACCTGTGTAGAAAACTTCACATCCTTCTACTTGTGCTAAGAACCTCGTTGTCATCAGGGTACAAAATTGTATCCAATCTATAATGTTACTTTTGTGTACCCCCCACCATCGTGTTGGTGTGGCTTTCAAGACTTCATCCATTGCCAATAATATCTGTTGTATTGGTACACTTTCTTCAAATTCCGACAAGAATGTTTCTAAAGGGCTTAGACCATCAAATGTGGGTAATTTGCTTACGGTTGTGTCGATACAATGAACTTCTCTAGTTAGTCTAGCACATATTCTTGCAGATACTTCATACATCTTATTCTGCCAGTTCTCTAGTGCTTCTTCTAAGTCTTATGAACATGCGTTCTCACTTTTCCAGCTTAGGTTTCCATCGGCTGTGGGATTAATGTAATCATGTTGTCTGGATTTTAATTTGTATATGTTTTCTAGTTCATATGCGTGGTCTTCTTCTCTGATAGGTTATGTGTACCGCTAACCTTCATTTGGATCTAAAGGTGTGATGACCCTAAGGCCATCTTTTTCAAAATTCATATGTCTTTTCTTTAAGTCAATAACAATAGAGTTATTGAAGGCCCAATCAATTCCTAACAACACAAGGTAAGGGAAACGGTCATCAACTATTTCAATTACCTCAAAATCTGCAAATGTTCTTACTCCATCAATGTCCACAGCGACATGTTATAATCTACCAAAAGGGCTTAGAGCTTGTTGATTAGTCATCCTAAGCCTGATAGGGGAATAGATCAACTTCATTTTTCCCATCAATGCCCAGGTTTGCTTCGTCATAACATTGACCTCTGATCCTAAGTCGATGACTACATAGTCTACCTCATACTCTCCTATTTGAGAATTCAAATGTAATTCCTTATTTTTCCTTCTCTTCTTACAAATTTGGTGTACTTCCCTATTCAGTAAGGGGTCTATCTTTCCTAGCTCATATTGTCTAACTAAATTTTGTAATTCTTGTACAACACTTTTTTCCTAAACCAACTTAATACAAGTATATAAAAATTCCATGAGCTTGCTTACCTCTTTTCCTTCTTTTGGCGAAGTAGACTAATCAAATGCTAGAGGAATTCCATATTCTCTCACTTCTGGTCTTGTCTTTGATGCAGAGCCTTGGTATCCTCTGAATTCTTTTATGGCTTCCTCAAACATTTGTCTTTCTTTCTTTGCATCAAACATTTGTGTCTTCTCTGTAGCTTTCCTGATTCCTGAGTCTTCTATAATCTTCCCTTGGGTTATTCTATCATCTCATGTGACAATGCCTCTTCTTTTTATAACAATGACTCTAGGGTCTTCTCCGTGAGGCTCAACATATATCAGTTTCATTTGTGGTTTCTGCTGAGGTCCTCGTCTTTCTTGAAGCTTAGCTAGCAGCATAGGAAAATATTCTATAACATGGTCAAACGAGCTACAGTAGCTGGAAGTGGTACAAGGGTTCTGATAATCCCTTACAAGGTGTCCTGGTTGTGCGCAATTATAACAGATGATCTGTCCTCGGCCTCGACTCATTCCTCCTCCTCGTCCTCTTCCTATGAATCCACCACAAGGATTGAAATTTCCTTTCCCAGGAGAGTTATACTACGTAGTGTTTCCTTCTTGTTGTACTTCACCTTGAATCTTATATATGTCTCTCAACCTTTCATGCATGAGATCGTAAGACCTACAATCCCTATCATCGTGTCCTATGGACTTACAGAATGTACAATACAAATTTTTAGGTGTCTGAACATACTTTTGCATATAGTAGCACTCACCAGGGCAATGTTTGTTTTTGCATACCTCGCACCAAGGTAAGATGACTTGCTTCAAAGGGCTCAGAGCTCCAGAAGAAAACTATTCATTGAATAGGGGACAATATTCATTTTCATGGCCTTATGATCTGCATCTGACACACCAGATGTCTTCTCTTTTATCTTTTCCCTTGTCTTTCTTCATATCTTCAACCTGCAGAGACAAACTAGTTAGTTGACTCAAGATCTGGCTCATACCTGAGCAGTATTATCCCATAGGGGTTGATTCTAACTTCATCGCGATCTCTAGTGCCTTATACTATGAAGCAATCTTCTATTGCATCAGGGGAACTCTGATGTGTGGTAAGAGGGAAACAATGAACCATTCTTTGTTATGTTCATTTAGGATCTGAAAAGTAAATCGGTCTGTTAAGGTCTTGAATATCTGGTCGAATTCCCAAACAGGTTCAACCACCTTTTGCTTGATCTCTTTCAGCTTTGTAATACATTATGATTCTGACTTGGGTTTCTTGAACTCTTCAATCAACACATTCTCAATCTAATTCAGTGGCTTCAGCTGTGCAATTCCCTGAACAAGCTTCATGTACCAACTCAGTGCACGATCCCTTAGAGTGGTATTAAACTAGGTTCTTTTGATAGCTTCGTCGATGACATTTTTGATTTTCCATACGGCTTCACATAGGAACCAATGTTGATCAGGATCTTCAGATCCATCTCCCCTAAAGATAGGGAGACTCATCTCATTTTCCATAGATATTCCTAGGGTTTATGACTGAGTTTTTGGTGGGCTTCTAGTGACAGTTCTCTAGGTACTCTGGTGGCTTAATACTATTGAATCGACAGGAGGGATAATAGTACTTACTTCAATGGTCTGCGCAGTTCTTGAAGTTTCAGGTTCTTCCTGGTGAAGCTCTATAGCTTTCCCTTCTTTTGTCCTAGCAGGTTCTGAATGTTCTTCCTCTGTCAGATCTACCTCTTCTCCACTGTAGAAACCCTCGTCTCTGTAGTTCTTCTTAAACATGTTTGCAAGGTGAACTTCTCTAAACACTCTCCCACTGCGTGTATGTCCAGCTTCTGTGTCATTGTCACTGTCTGAATTCTTGAACATTAGCCTTTCTATATCCAACTAATCTATTGTATCTTCAATATGTTCTTCTCGTGCAATAGCATCTTGATTCTTAGCTTCGAAAAATGAAAAAAAATTCCCTCTGGGTCCCTTAAACAAATATCTCTTGGCTTGGTTGTATGATTCTACTGTGTCAACAACAAACTCTATGATGGACCCTCCAATGGTGCTATCGAACCAGTGATCTACTAATCATGATACAACCCTATCAACTCTTTTGACCTTCTTGATCAACTCCGACATCCAAACCACGGGAGGTCTAGATCAGATCTCAAACTGGGTATCTGCTAATGTAGCTAGCCACTCATATAGCTCCTGATGGATTCCTCCAAATAAAATTTTGTGTATATCAATAAATATATATATCTCTAGCCAATCTTCTAAGCTAAGATTAGGGTTCTTGTTATGGGATTCAATGAAGTCCTTTTCTTTATCTTCTATCCACTTTTGAATCTCTTTCTTCGATAGGAACCAACTTGAAATTCCCTCAAGAAGATTCATGTCCCAGGAACATAACCATTTGTTGGCACAGGGTTAGACCCAGGGTTCATCTCCAAGAGCGCACCAACAAGCCCTAACTACTGGCCCTTTCGGCAAAATCTGTGAAGAATATGTCGTCTCATCCGAAGCAGTTATGAGGGGGTTGCAGGACAAAGATGTCTACAACCAAAGGAAATTTCAAGTGGATCTAACACAAGAACAACGCAATGTTCATATATCACTTATTAGCTTAGATCTATTATGCACGTCTACTTATCAAATCTAAATAAATAATGCAATCACAATATATCAATGACAGATATAAAATACCAGTCACACACAACACAATATGTACGTGGTTCACCCTCTCTCTAGGGCTACGTCCACACAACTGTGCTATAATTTATTAAGGTAAAGCATACGGTTCTTGTCTACGTTATTAGCTAGAATATCTTCTTTCTTCTCCTCTCTTCCTCTCCCCTCCCTGCGCACCCAACTGCAAGGTTGATCTTCGCACCTAGCTGAATATCTTACAATACCAGAAGGCTCTCACTCTTAGCTCTTCTCTCTCTCTCGATACAATAATCACTTACATCAATAATACAACTAGATCAACATCAATATCGTACCAACCCAAACTAGGCCCTCATGACCTTTATTTATAGATTACAATCACTCACCGACATCCCTAGGTTGAAACCTAGGTGTCCAAAACCCTAGATACCAAAACACTAGGTGTCTAAAACCCTAGGTCAACTTGAACCATATTTTCAGGGCTTCACCAGCCTGTCTTTCCTTTCTTCTCGCACGGTGCTCCAAAGCATCCAACGATGGATTTTTCCACTTGTTGACTTGTCCAAAATCTTCCTTTCTTGCTTATCTGTCATCATTGATCTCCTCATCCAACAACTTGCTTTCTCGGACTTCACTCCATATTTTCTTCTCTTTTTCTCGCTTTGACCCAATAACAGTCACTGTGTCTTCTATGAAGTTCGCATTTTCCTGTTCTTCCTTGATATTCGCTTTCTTCCATACCCAAGGGCCGGGCCCAAGCGATATGAGAGAACCCTAACACAAACTGCTGGTAGAACTTAGCAAGGACCAAGAAGTTACAAAGCTCGGTCATTGTTTTTGGGGTTGGCCAATTGCAAATGACTTGGATCTTTTCTAGATCCACATGTGCACCCTATGCATCCATGATGTATCCCAAATATTGGATTCTCTTCATGTCAAAGGAACACTTCTCCAAGTTGTCATATAACTTGTGTTGTTGCAAGGTTCCCAGTACCTATTGAATATGCTCCAAATGTTCCTCCCAAGTTTTTTTAAAGATGAGGATGTCATCCAAATATACAACCACAAAGGAGTTTTTAAATGGCTGTAATATTCCATCCATCATCTGCATGAATGTGGTCAAGGAATTAGTCAAGCCGAAAGGCATGACCAACCACTCAAAGAGGCCTTATTTGGACTTGAAGGTTGTCTTCCACGCATCAATTTGCTCAATCAACACCTGGTGGTACCCTGACTTCAGATCAGTTTTACTGAAAAATTTGGCTCCCTTGAGTTGATCGAAAAGATCATCAATCCAGGGAATTAGACATCGGTTCTTGAATGTGATCTTTTTCAAGGATCGATAATCAATAAAAATTATCCATGTCTCATCCTTCTTCTGTACTAGAACAATTGGACTCCCACAAAGTGAGGAGTTGGTTATGATGTGGCCCTTCAGAATTATCTCTTAGCTCTCGCGTTTGATTTCTTCATTCTCCATAATAGAATGCATGTATACAGGGACATTAGGAATAGAGGAATCGGGTGTCAGATCAATTGGGTGCTTTACCTAATAGTGCAAAGGCACCCTAGTAGGTTAGGTGAATATGTCTTTGTACTTCTCGACTATTTCATCCACCTGTTGTTGTTGGGCAGAGAGACCCCATGAATAGGTTTTTGCGGTTGTAGTGACCTTACAATCACCTTCCGATCAAACCATACAAAGGAAAAAAATCTTGGTCTGAGAAACCACCTTTTTGCACTGCTTCACAAAGATCAAAGATATCGTAGTATTTGGGATTGCCTATGGTACCCTATAGAGTTGATCTCCCAAATTAATAATGACACTATGGGGCCTAGATTCATAAACAACATGATGTTTCCACATATATTTTTTTCCTAGAAAAAAATCACAAACTTCAAGTAGGGAAACATCACACAATACCTCGTCTTTGAATGGTTTGATGTCGTAATGCATGCAACAATGTTGGCTGACGTGAATGTCTCATCCATAGATGAGCCAACTGATGGTGTATGGTTGAGGATGTTTTTTCATTGTCAAGTTCAAACTCTTGACAACCTCTGCTGCGATCATGTTCTTTTGGATATTTTTTTCAATAATGAAATGGAGTGGGGTTCCCTTCACCCACATATGTGAGAGGAAAATACGCTCCCCTTCTTCAGTCTCCTCCAATTCCTATGGCTATACTTTTGTGGTAGCAATGGTGACACTAGGTTCTGCATCAATGATATGTCTTCCCATTTTTTACTCAGAATTAGAGTATTAGTCATCATCTAACCCTAGGGTTTTCATCTCATCCAAAAACGATTGTTTGGAGTGACATTCATCAGTATTGTTCCAAGGGATTTTGTGGAACTTACACCATTTTTCGGTGTCCTTCTTCGACTTCTCATTAACCTTATTTGTTGGTGGCTTGGGTTGGTTATCCTAGGGTTGGCCATACTTGATCTATCCTTTGTCCTGGGAGCTAGGGCCACTCTTACCATACTTTGGTTGTTGTGTATTTGTAGATCTAAACTCCCTCTTTTTCTACTGCTTGAATTTTTTATTGGTTTTGATAGCATATCAATAAGTAGCTCCCAATGAAGAGATTTCCATAAACTCCATTTCGGTTTGGATGTACCGGTGTAGAGCCCCATGGTATTTTAGGACCATATGTCACTTAGAGTATTTTATACCCAACTTGGTGTGTAAGTTGTGGAAATTATTTGTGAACTCTCGCACCATTTAGCCCCTTTCTTGGTGCAGTGTGATCCATCTCTTCTATTGGTCATCATAACATCCAACAGGGTAATATTGTTCCTTGAGGGCATCAACAAAATCCACCCAAGTGGGTCCTAGCACAAAAATTCCAAACTCTTCCTGGACATTTTTATCACAGTAATTCTCCCACCAATATCTGACATGGGGAAGGGCCTTAAGGATCCCAAAGGTGATTTTTTCACTATTGGAAAATTTGTGGATGGAGAAATAACCCTCTAGAATATTTACCCATTTTTCCAAAGCGTCGGCATGTATCTGGCCTTCAAATAAAGGAATATCAGAGTTAACCTATACCTTGAAGGGTGGTGCACCTCCGAAGTGATTGTTGGTTTAAGGTGTCTCCATTGTTTTTGGCAAGCGTCGAAGGATATGGGAGAAGCTATCCATCATCTCGTTCCTCTTTTGCACGAGAGCTTCCTCGAGCAATAGCTTGAAATGATATCATGTCCCATCATCCCTCTTTTCTTCCACCATTGAAGGTCACTTGGGTGTGAGAGATTGGTTGTTCTCAAGAAATAAAAGATCGATACCCAACTCTCTATACCATGACCTCGTCGGGGACATGCACTGAGGACAACACGGAGAAGACCACTCTGATACCACTGATCTGGATTATTTTAGGAACGATATGAAGGTAGATATAAAACAAAGATACAAAAAATAATTACACATAGATATGGTACGAAACACAGTATATAGTAAATCTCAGATTCTATTAATAATTGTTTGAAATACAAAATACTGTAAAATGAAAAAGCACACAAGCTAGCTAGAATGGTGATATCTTATCTCTGAGAAGAGATGTGTCGGCTATGCTCATTCACAATAAGTCGGTTACAATGAGGCTCCAAAGTAATTTTTGACATAAAGAATAAATGATAAAACCCAAGACATCCAAAAACCTAACCCTAGGAGATGAAGCACCAAAATTCATGTGGGCCCCGATGGGGTAAGTTGGTACATCAACTTCTCGAGGTCGTAACTTATGCATATGATCTTTGTTTTAGGCACACGATAGCTCATTGGAAAGGTTTATCCGAGGACTACACATTTTTCCATCATAATTTGAATACATGTGCAATGTTGTTGTGTCGGTCCCAAAAAACATTGTTTAGAGCCTCAAAACGACCCCGAAAGTTTAGGACCTGAAAAGCTAGAAAAAACTTCCAAAATGGAAATTGGGCTTTGAGCCAGTGGAATAGGTGGGTGGCCACCAATATCCACCTGGGTCATTTAGTTCTCTATTTATTGGTTCACTTTAGTTCTATATTTATTGGTTTATTGAAGACAACAATTCAAATGGATATAATTAGACCACAAATGCATTGAATGTCACCTCTGTCAATGCTATGTCTTCAATACCGTCATTTTTTAGCATCTTGTTGAGTTTTCTTGTATCAAAAGTTTGGCATATAATTGCATAGTTCCACTCTCTTGATTATTCCTTTATTTTCAAAGTACTAGTGGTAATTGTATGGTATTTGAAATTGAACTTAGATATGGGTATGTGCAAGCTAATGATGGTCTCTCATGACGCATTAGTGGCAATGCAAACATGAGAAAACAACAATCTGTTAACTTGGAGGGATTATTCAAGGTACTTTTACAATAATTTTGAATATGGTTTAAGAAGATATAACATAGTAAATTGAATTAGATTTCTAAATATACAACTTTTAATCACATAAATTGTGAATAACTATGTGAAATTTTATTTTTTCTAAAAGTGGTATGTTATTTGTCCAACAAAATACAAGGTATATGTTTTTGTTCGTGAAGGTGTTGAGTACCGTAACGATGAAATTTCATTCGAAAAACTTGCATGATTGTAGATAACATGTTGTTCTAGTGCGGTGTATTTTTTGGAAATTTATAATATTAATTTTATAATTTTTTAAATTATGGAAGTCAATATATCATTGAAATTACATCACCTTTTGTTCGTGCAAGCTAAGAGGGCCTTAACATGATCAAAATAATTTTTTATTTATTTTTAATCATAGATATCAATCTCCTCTAGTGAGACATATAACGCATTTTAGAAATGGTTAAGCCGACAAAATTTTATATCAGAAATAAGAGAGGTATGTATTCTAGGATTTTTATATATGCGAAGACAAAAATAGATTAAAATAGTAAATAATATTAATTTAAAAAAAAACCTATATATTTGGAATCTGCATAGATGACTCTATCTTGGTCTATAGTTTCTTCAAAAACATATGTGTGTGGTCCATAGAAAAATAATGTCAAAAACAAAGATATAGAAAGGTATCCATAAAAATGGAGGTTTTTATGTATTTTTAGATTGAACCACTAGGTTTTTCATATCGAACCTAAATCTAAGGAAACCAACTCAGTAAACATGTATGCTAGAGTTGTCACTCCCACACGAAAAAATTTGAAATTAAAATAACGCGTGCGCTTTAGGAACGTGAATGTGTTCCTAAAGTGTGCACGCATTCCTAAAGAGTGTGTGTGTTCCTAGAACATGAATGCTTTATTAGGAATAGGAATGCATGCATGTTCTTGTTAACAGAAAGTAATTTTCTCTCTCTCTCTCTCTCTCTC
>JZKD02S1769615.1:611935-645485 GCA_000966675.3 Picea glauca | reverse complement strand
GTTTATTTCTTACTGCTCATTATTGGATAATAATTCTACATTGATATAACATTTGAAGAAAAAGGATTATAATTACGCTATTACTGATTCACTCCCCCTCTCAGTAATCCAACAAGGGTTACAACAAGAAAATGGAAATTTTTGTTGAGCCTTGTGGAACATATTTAATAGGAAAGGATCTTGAATGTATGGTGATACTAGAAAAGGCAAGCACGAGACAATATTTTGAGAAATTCACTGGACATATTGAAGGCATAACCATGAATTTTTCTCATACTTTCAACGATAAATGTGAAAAGGTAGGAAACTTAACCATTCATTTCTTATAAAATTCATTATCTCATATGCTAGGGCTTCCTCAATTAGGTGCTAAGTGGTTCAATAATAAATCTATTGATGCTAAATCCTAGACCCCTTTCCTAATCATAAATAGGAAAAAACCAAATTGGGTTGTAGGGGTATCCAAGACCTTGCTTAAAGATCCATGGAAAGACTCAGAATTCACAGAGGCAACTCAAGACGCTCAGAATGGATTCAGCAGAAAGATAAAGGGAAAAAATTAAAAGTTACCAAAACTCAGTGAAAATGAGATTATCGCAAAGAGCGCATCGCAAGATTTCTAACGATGCAAACAACTCGTCAAACAGACTTACAGATCGAAAGATATTCACGGTCAAAGTTTTGGTCAACCTAGCCCAGTCAACATGGATGAGTCATCATCTGTACTGCTGAAGTCATCATCAGTATGGATGACATCATCATCCATACAACACACATGGCAAGCACAGAAGACAACATGTGTCATGATGATGTCAACATGATGAGGTGGCAACACTACAGGATGCCACATGTCACTCATTTTTTGACTTTTCAGGCTACCATGTGGACCAATGAAAACATGCCATGTGGAAGTCCATACAGGACACATGGAAGGATGACATGGCATCCATACAACACGTGGCAGGCTGATGTGACATACATGTGACATGGCAGGGTGACTGTACAAAGAGGTGACGTGGGCCAATGTTTGGATGCCACGTGGCCCTATCATGGGCTGCCACATGGCAGTGGGAAAATGCCCAATGACGTCCAACAACCAAATTATTAAAAAAAAATATAATATAAATACTACCAAATCTAGCGACGGTTCCACCAGATTTGGTGGCATATTCCGCCAACCGCTAAACTTAGTCGCCTCCGCCAAAATCTTCGTCGTTGTAGTAGTATATACTGCCAAATATAGTAACTATTGTAACTATATGCTATAAGGGGAGGCCCATGGGTTTGACCTCGGGACCTCAACCTAACCAACGTCTTAACATAACATCCAACTACCAACGTGCCAACGGTCCCATTATTACACAACCTCCCATATTTTATTATAAAAAGGTGTTTCTTCCATAGTACAGGGAGGAGAACCAAGGGCGTGGATGTACAAAAGAGACACAAATTTCGAGACGGAGGTATGTATTTCGAGACATAGTCCAGTCAGTAATTGCAAGTGCATGCACGAAAATCGAGACAATATTGTCTCTTGGGCCCAAAAGTGCCAAACTCAGATCGATGCATGGAGACAATCATTTTTAGGTAATTCGACGCCACAAATACATTGATGATGTTTGTTTTTTGATATGATAAAATCCTTTGTACCTTAACTCTAGAATGAGGTATACTTATGTATTTTTCCCAATTATTTTGTGGAGTTAATAAAATGGCCTACCCATTTGAGAGTAGGACCCGGAGACATAGTCCACTAGGGACGAACTCCGTTATCAAGTTCTTTTTGTTTACATTTGATTCTTATGAATCTTTCCTTTTGAGTTTTTCCTTCTTTATGGTGCAATTTGGTTTATGCTCATTTAATACAATTCTTTAATAAGTCACCGAATGAAAAGATCGTGGATCATGTTGGTATCAGAGCGGTCATCTTTGAATTGAATTGTTGAGTATGAATGCTTACTAGGGCCAAGCATAAGCAGGGTGAAGAAAATATTAATACTTTCAATCTTGAAGTTGGTCGTGCATCCCGAAGGAAGAAAATGGCAGAATAGGACAAGTGTGAATGAGAAAAACTTTCACATGGTATTTTATCGGATGTTAGAAATAGTCGCACAAATGTATGGATATTACGAGAAGAGGATGAAGAAGAAATGGAAGAAAAAGGAAGCACATGCAAATGATGATGCTTTAGTAAATCAAGGGGCTGGAGGAGATCTTCCTGAGCCTCCATGTTCACCTTCAAGTTATACTTCTTCTTCCCCTTTTCATTCTCATCATTCTCATCATTCTATCCATAAAGCCTCTTTTAAGAAATCATTATTAAATCTTGATGTAAAATTTACTTTACCTATGTTTAATGGAGATGTTAATCCTGAAAATCTAGATAATTGGAACCAACAGGTTGAAGTATATTGTCATGTTCAACATATTGATGAAGAGGAAGTTAAAGTGCAATTGGATTCTCTTCGGTTGGAAGGAACCACTCTCGTATGGTGGGAGAGAAAGATTCAGGACATAAGTAAGTGTGGTAATTTTCTTTCCTCATGGTCAGAATTTAAATCAGAGATAAGGAAGCAGTTCTATCCATTAGGGTATTTACATAAAGAAATGATAGAATGGAAAACTTTAAGGAAAAGTAAAGGTAAAACTATACAAAGTTTCACAGAAGAATTTAGGAAGAAATCTCTTGCATTAAACATTCCTTTGGATTCTTATGAAACTTTAATGAAGTATATTGGCGCACTTCGCAATTATATTCATCATACGTTGCTCTTGTTTAACCCCACTAGTCTTGACAAAGTTTGTGTGCAAGCCACTCACCTTGAGAACAGGGGGAAACATGTTCAAGAAGATCCCACGAAGAAACCTTTCAATATCCCACATAAGACTTTTAAGAAGTTTAAAAGGAAGGAAAAGAAGACCACTATAGTGATGAGAGAAGGAGGAAATCCATCTTGCACTCATTGCAAGAAAAGTGGTCACGACAATGAACACTGTTGGAAACTGTATCCAGAAAAGAAGCCGAAAAAATTTAGTGGAAAGGGGAAGACAAAGACCATTGCTACAGTGCAACAAGATATTGGTTCTGATTCATGAGATGAAGGAAATATCATAGCAGTTGGAGTACAAGGTAAAGATTCTCTTCATACTAGTTCAAGTTCCAATGATGAATATCATGTTAATGAATGAAAGAGGAATGGATTATTTCACATAAGAGTTGTATCTAAACACACTAAGATAGATACATTATTTGATCTGGGTTCCCAAGTAAACTTAATATCTGAAGAACCTGTCAAGAATATGGGTCTTGAAATGAAACCACATCCGAAGCCTTATCCTCTTAGTTGGGTATGTGATAAAGAAAAACTTAATGTCACCAAACAATGTAGGGTCATATTTTCTATTGATTCAAAGATGATTGATGAAGTGTATTTGGATGTTATACCGCTTGATATATGTGGCATAGTGTTGGCAATTCCTTATCTTTATGATAAAAAAGAAGTCTTCTTCTGTCATGATAAAAAATACCACCTTACTAAAGGGGGAGTGGGATATATTTTTAGAGCACACATCATGAGGGTAAATACAACACTTGTTAGTTCAGGGAAAATGAAAATACTCGTAAACACTAATAAGAGATATGTACTCATGGTCATCAAAGAGAAATATTTAAGGACATCCGACGCTTTCCAAGGGTGTGATCCATCTCATAAAAATGAATTAATTGATATTGTTTCTAAGTATGATGGTATTTTTCAAGAACCAGATGGATTACCTCCTAAGAGGGAAATCCAACATGAGATACATCTTCAACAAGATTCTCCTCTTCCTATTGTGGGCATGTACAGAATGTCGGTTGTGGAGATGACAAAGATCAAGAAATGGGTACAAGGGTTCATTAGGGCCAATTCATCTCCTTGTGGTTATCCAATCATGATGGTTCCAAAGAAGGATGACCCATGGCGAATGTGTGTTGATTATCGAGATTTAAAAGAAATCACGGTGAAAAATTGATACCCTCTTCCTCGTATAGATGATTTACTTGATCAGTTGAAGAATGTTGTTTATTTCACTAAGTTGGATTTGCGCAATGGATATCATAAAATCATGGTCACAGAATAAGATGCATGGAAGAATTCCTTTAAGACCAAGCAAGGTTTGTTTGAGTGGTTAGTTATGCAGTTTGGGCTTTGTAATGCTCCGACAACTTTCATGCGTGTGATGAATGAGGTATTCAGGCCTTTCCTAGATGACTTTGTGATTGCGTATTTAGACAACATTCTTATTTTTAGCCGGACTTGGGATGAAAATGTAAGGCATGTAAAGCAGGTATTGGATACTTTTCAAAGGGAAAAGTTGTATGTAAAAATGTCTAAATGTGAATTTGGAAAGACTGCACTTGTATACTTAGGTCATATTGTAGTAGGAGGGCAATTGAAAATTGATCCTTCCAAAATTGATGTAATTGTAAATCGGCCTGAGCCAAAAACTGTAACCGAGGTCCAAAGCTTCTTAGGTGCAGTCTAGTATTGGAGGAGGTTCATTCTCAACTTATCCTTTATAACAGTTCCCTTGCATGCCTTAACTATTGTGAAGAACACTTTTTAGTGGGAAGGAAAGAAACAAAAAGATTTCGACACTTTGAAGGAGAAGATAAGTACCACACCAGTATTAGCACTATCGAATCTTTAACAACCTTTTGAGATCGAGACAAATTCCAATGAATATGCCATGGGTGCAGTATTGATGCAATATCGTAAGCCTATCTGTTACCACTCTGAAAATTTTAACCAAGTTGTTGTTAACTATCTTGCATATGATAAAGAGTTTTATGCATTAGTCCAAAGCGTAAATAAATGGAAGCATTAATTTTTAGGGAAGGAAACAATCATACATACAGATCACCAGCCCTTACAGTATCTCTAAGAACATACCAAACTGCAACAATCTCGACACTACAGATGGATGTGGTTTCTAAAAAAACTTCATTTGGTAATAAAGTACAAGAAGGGTACAAGTAACAAGGTAGCTGATATGATTTCTAGACCTCCTATTGTTGCTTCTATTATTTTGAAGAATACTTATTTATCTCATGATAGCTATGTAGAACGATATGCCATCGATGAAGATTTAAAAAAAAAATATGAGAAGCTAACCCATGGTGCACAGGTAGAGAACGAGTCCATGTATTCCTATAAGTGAACGAGTCCATGTAATACGATAAGATCACACTTCTCTTGTGTCTGGGAATTTTGGGGTAGGAAAAAATATGGCTCATTTGCAGAGGTTTTGTTATTGGCCTCAAATGAAAGAAATTGTAACTAAATATGTAAAGGGGTGTGTGATGTGTTCTACTTGTAAGCCCACTAAAAGAAAACTGGGGCTATACTCACCACTTCCTATTCCATCCCATCCATGGGAAAGAATTTCCATGGATTTTGTAGGGGGTTTACCAATGACCAAAGGGGGTCATGACTATTTTTATGTTGTAGTGGATAGGTTTAGCAAGATGTGTATATTTACGCCATGTAAAAAGGAGATCATTGTTGAGAAGACTACTAATATATTATTTATGTATGTTTGGGTTCACTCCGGGTTACCCACATCCATTGTCTTGGATTGAGATACTTGATTCCAAGGGGATTTTTGGACTAGATTGTGGAGAATGATGGAAACCAAAATGAAGAGGAGCACTTCTTTCCATCCACAGACTGACGAACAGACAAAGGTGGTAAATAGAACAATGTTACTTTCTCTTCAAGGCTACTACATCAAGCATCCCAAGTTATGGGATGAACATATACCCTATGTACAACATGCTTACAACTGAGCTTTACATTCCTCCACTTAGATTTCACCTTTTGAGACATGTTTTGGGTACCTACCCAAGGTTCCTTTAGACTTGATGTATGGGAGAGATGTTGATGTGAATGAAGAACGACCAGAGGAAAAAGCCCGTAATTTCATCTAGAGGATCCAACAGATACACCAGGCAGTCAGGGAACAGTTGGAGAAAATTAAAGAACAATATAAGGCTCGACATGACAAGCATAGGGTTGATCATCCGTTCCAGGTTGGAGATTGGGTATGGCTTCACCTCAACAAGGAGAGATTGAAGGGTGAAGGCAAGAAACTCAAGCCCATTTTTTATGGACCCTTCACTATCTTGGAGAAAAGTGGTACCAATGTTTTTCATTTGGATCTTCCACCTTATATGCAAATTTACTCCATTTTGAACATAAAGAACTTGAAACTTTTTTAGCCTCCCATGATCATGGATCAGGATGAAGAAGTTTCAATACCTTCAGTTGATGAGTTTGCACCTGATTACTTCGATGAGTTACAAGAAGATATCATCCTAGAAAAAAGGACAATGAATTCACGAAGGGGTGATGTTGATTATCTTCGAGTAGGCTTAAAGGGCACACATCCAAGCAAGGAAAAGTGGATTGAGAAGGACAACGTGAAGGGACTCTTCCCTCACTTACCTGTTGATTGATGAAATCTTTTGGTGGTCCAAAAATCTCTCAATGGGAAGGCATGATCCAAAAAGGATCCAAAGAAGGCTATTAACAAATCAGAATTCGTAGAGGCAACTCAGGACGCTCAGAGTGGCTTCAACAAACAGAGAAAGGGAAAATTTTCAAAGTTCCCAAAACTCAGTGAAAATGACATTATCACGAAGAGCGTGTCATAATATTTCTAACGACGCAAACAAATCGTTAAACAGAGTTATGGATCGAAAGATATTTGCGGTCAAAGTTTTGGTCAACCTAGCCCAGTCAGCAGGGATGAGTCATCATCTGTACTGCTGACATCAACATTAGTATGGATGATGTCATCATATGTACAACACACATGGAAAACATAGAAGGTGACATGTGTCATGATGATGTGGCAACACTAGAGGCTGCCACATGTCACTCATTTTTGGACTTTTCGGGCTGACATGTGGACCAATTAAAACATTCCACATGGTAGTTTGTACAGGACACATGGCATCCGTAAAATACATGGCATGATGACATGGCATCTGTACAACACGTGGTAGGATGACATTGCAGACAGGTTATGTGGCAGGTTGATTGTACAAAGAGGTGATGTCGGCCAATGTTTGGCTACCACATGGCCCAGTCATGGGCTGCCATGTGGCAGTGGGAAAATGCCCAATGATGCCCAACAACCGAATTATTAAAAATAATAATAATATAAATACTGCCAAATATGGCGGCGGCTCCACTAGATTTGGTGGCATATTTCGCCAACCGCTAAACTTAGCCGCCTCCGCAAAAATCTTCGTCATTATAGTAGCATATACCACCAAATATAGTAATTGTTGTAACTATATGCTAAAATGGGAGGCCCGCAAGTTCAACCCCAAGACCTCCGCCTAACCAATGTCTTAACATAACATCCACCTACAAATGCGCCAATGGTCCCATTATTACACAAGCGCCCATTTTTATTATGAAAAGGGGCTTTTGCCAGAGTACAGGGAGGAGAACCAAGGGCATGGTTGTGTGAAAGAGATATGAATTTCAAGACAGAGGCACGAATTTCGAGATATATTCTAGTCATTATTTACAAGTGCAGGCATAGAAACCAAGACATGATTATCTCTTGGGAACGAAAGTGCCAAACTCAGATCGAGGCGTGGATACAGTAATTTTTAGGTAATTCGACGCTACAAATGCAGTGGTGATGTTTGTTTTCTGATCTGAGCAAAGATTTTGTAGATTAACTCCAGAATGAGGTATACTTATGTATTTTTCCCAATTCTTTTGTGGAGTTAATAAAAAGGCCTACCCATTTGAGAGCAGGACCCAGAGACGTATTCCACTAGAGACGAAATCCATTATCAATTTCTTTTTGTTTACATTTGATTCTTATGACTCTTTCCTTTTGAGTTTTTCCTTCTTTATGGTGCACTTTGGTTTATGCTCATTTAATACAATTCTTTAATAAGTCACCAGACGAAAAGATACCTTATCATCAGATCACGAATCAAGAATATTAGGCAAGAAATAATTTGTAATAAATGTATGGAAAAATCTTAGGATAGTTAGTTGATACATTCACATTATAAATAGTTAATATTGCAAAGACCAAAGGGAGGAATTTTAGAGTCATAAGACATATTTATCTTGCCTAATAATTGTTAAGTTCTTTATGGAAAAGAGACCAGTATATTGAAGCAACTTTGGTATTTTTATTAAGGATCTTTTATTACATATGTTTCTCTCGTGGATTTTTTTTTTCCTGAATTAAATTAAAAGTTGTTATTTTTAGCAAGTTTTAGTTTAATCTTGGAAAATAGAGTTGTTAGAATTTGTATTGAATTAAATAAGATTGATAACATTTGCATTCTTGTTAGATGTTGATGAGTCTTCTTTCTTTCAATTATTATTAATCCTAGATGATAATTACATTATGCTTGTCAAACAAAGTTACAGATCAAAAGTTATAAGCGGTCAAAGTTCAGTGAAACTTGGTCAAAAAGGAAAAAGTCAAAGTGACACGTGGAACCACTGTAAGGGTGACACGTGGAAAAGATCAATTGGAAAGATGATGCGGAAAGGATGGCAAACACGTGGGAAAGTTAAGTGATGACACATGTTAGTTTCATGGGTGAATCATATGGTGACAAGTGGCACTTTTCATGGACAAATTATATGGTTCCACGTGGCACCCCTCCAATGGCTGGTATATGCAAAAGTTTAATCGAAACGAAAAGAGACAAACTCATGACCTCCAAGTAGCCAAAGACCCCATTAGTCCACACTAACCACTACACCACACCTTGATTCTTGTTTGTAAATGGTTTAAATATTATTTAAATTAAACCTTGAACTAAGGCGCCAAAGGGAGGGGCTAGGCCTTCAGCCCAACCCCTATTCACATGCTATTGCACCATATGACTATAGTATTCCACCCGCCTTAGGGGATTAACACAACCAACCACCAAATATATCCTTCTCCACCATATCTACCTCCATTTATCACCTTTCCTCTATTTTAGTGGTCGCCTGCCAGATTTGGTAGAGCACGCCAAATTAGTTGTAACCTTTTGCCAAAAAGGGGGAGGCCCGTGGGATTCGACCTCGGGACCTCCGCCCAACCAACACCTAAGTTTATCTATGCCAACCAACAAGCCAACAACTTCACTTATGGAATAACTGCCCAGAAACTTGTATATAAGGGTGCATTCGGGGCAGGCAGAAGACACACCAATGCACAAAACATGAGAGTAGAGTGCACCCGTACGGCTGGGTATAGACTGTACGACCTGGTATGGATCCGTACGGATTGTATGAATTTTGGCATGCAAATCGAGGCAAGGTTGCCTCTTGGGTCCATAAAGTTCCCAACTCGGATCGAGGCGTGGAGACAGTCATTTTTAGAGATAGTGGCATGGTAACAGAGGCAGAGGTGTCTCTTGGGCCTGAAAGTGTCCGACTCGGATGGAGATGTTTTGACAGTCATTTTTGGGTAATTAGACGATGCGAATTCAATGATGAGGTCTATTTTTGTAGCATAGCTTCAAATCAACAAGCTAAGCTATGGAGAAGCCAATGTAAGCATGCTTTTCATTATGTTTTTTTGTCATTAAATGTTGCAGCATAGCATGTGTGTTATAGGTTTGAAGGAGCAAAGAGAGGTTGCAGCAAGGCAGCAAGATCAACTTATTCCTTCTATCTATTTGTTACTTATCTTCTTTAACATCAAATCAATCAGTTATGTGTGACCAAGAAATTGTGCCACTTGCATGACAAGTAGCCAATGAAGCAGTTCTGATTCTCGTGGTTTTGGGATCTTTTGTATGGGCTACATATTTATGTTTTGGATCTAAGCAACAAATATAAGGATTTTTATGGCTCCATGTTGATGGGGGTCATATTTTATTCTTCATATTTTTATGTATTGAGTATGTGGGAATTATGTCCATGTCAACATCGTGGATGCCTCATGAGAAGAACTTGTGAAGATGATACATTCTTGATCACACTTCGATCTCTTGTTGTTGTCACCAAAGAGGGACTTTGGCCTTACAACTTTTAAAGGAGAGACATCATTAAATCGAGAATAATAAAGCGTTCAGGCTTTGGAGCATGACCCGGAGAGGTAGCCCACTGCAAGGGTGAACTTTGTTATCAAGGGAAATGTCATATCTCTTATGTGTATTATGTTCTTATGTTGTTTTTCTATGAATTTTCACACATAGGATGTTAAAAGAAAGCATGACATATTGCACATAGGGAAGACTAAAGAGGTTTTCATTCACTTCCAATTCAAGAACATAGACTTCAAATTTATCTTTAATTGCAAATCGCTCAAGTAAAATGATCTATTACTGACCCTTTTGAAGGAGTGACATAATCAACCAATTATTGGAAACTTATCGCTCTCGAGTTCAGATCATCTGAGGTAAGATCTTAAACTTTGTCACTTGTAGTTAGTGAAGGAAGAAATGATAACAATAAAGGTAGTCAAAGTAGTGGAATTAGTATGACAAACTTGATTTAGTTAGGGATACCAAGGAAGAATATTGCTCAGTACACCATGGCGGGGGTAGAGCCCACTTTGAGAATGCATGTCTTCCACGAAGTAGGGACAAAAGATATGAAACATCACTTGTTTGTCCGTGAAGCAGTATGGACTGTGAAGCAAGTCCATGATGACAATACGAAAATAGCGCAGTTAGTAACGACATTCAGAGACCATGCGTTAATCATGTATATGAAGTATCAGTCCACTACACCTACAGGACAAGCCAGAACGTTGGTAGACATCAGGAAATACCTGTTAAAAGAGTTCCAGAAATTGAAGTCTGAGTCACAGTGTATTACAAAACTAAAAGAAATCAAGAATTTCCATAATGAATCAGTATGGGATTTTGATCAAAGATTTAAGATATTGATGGATCAATTGACCTTATAGATTCCAAAAGAGCGACATAGGGAGTGGTTCATTATGTGGTTGTTACCACATATATGTTGCCCATTGACATAGAAAAATTTGACATCATAGTCAGAAGCACTAGATATAAACATGAAGTTAAAAGCATCCCCTATAGGACATAATGGTGTAGGGATGGATCAATTTTAGTCATATTTAGAAGCATTGACAATTCAGTTGTAGAAGTTTGCTAAAGGAAAGGAAAAGCGTGAATAAGTCTGATGCACTACATCCATAAAGGAAGGTCTTTTAGAAAATCAGGATCACAGAGCAATAAAATAAAACAAATGCGGAAATAAAGCATAAAAGATACACAATACAATAGAGACATAGATATATGTGGTTCACCCAGTGTGGGCTACGTCCACCATAGAAATTGTCAGGTCCTTCCTTTATTATTATCCAACAAATAAAAGGATACAACCTATAACACACCCACTATAACTTCCTCTTCTTTCTCTCACATTCTCCTTTCTCATAATACAATATTTGCTATAACACCCAGTCGTAATACAATTCCCTCATACATAAAAGAGGGTTTCCTTCTAGGGAAAAAATCCCTAACATAACTTCTACCATCAAATATGTGACTTTATAATGAACGGTCCAGATTGACTATGAAATTACAATATTTTACAAGGCAATTTTTCTCAAAAGTTTTCTTCAGGGGCATTTCCTCCAAATACCCCACCAAGGGGGGGGATCCATTAGTTTTCACCACCCCCCCTTGGACCCCCTTGATGATAATTCATTGCATATGCATACAGAGTTAAAGGGGAAGACAGATCGAAAGGAGGAGTACCACAATATAATACTCCAAGAGGACATAATCAAGGAGGAAGACGAGGATGCAAAGGTCGGGGAAGAGGAGGATTCAATAGAGGAAGAGGACCGATTATCTATTACAATTGTAACCAACATAGGAATTTGACATGAGATTATCAGAATCCTTGTACGACTTGCACATATTGTAGACAGTTGGATCATGCAGCGAAAGACTTTTCGCAATTGATCACGAAGTGGCGGGAGAAAAGGAACCAAAATGTGTAGATGATAATAGTGGAAGAGCATGACGATCAACCAAGGGTAGAAATAATTACATGCAAAGGAACCAAAATAGGAGTTGATGCAATATAACAAGGAAATTGGACCGAGCCACTACAGGAGGAATCGTTTCGGGTGATATAAGAACTTGTGGATACATAAGGCATAGTAAAGAAAGAAGTGAAATACAACACAGAGAAACTGAAGACCCCCGTTACTTCAAATTCAACCGAGAGGATTTTGCTGCAAGAAGCATAGGAAAAAGAGAAGGTCACAACTACGAAGGAAAATTTTCAAAAGTTCATTGGGATGTGTAAGGAAGTGTAGCAGAAGCACTGAATGGCTCAAGATAAGCCACAAGTGAGGGTTGGGGGCCTTTTGGTACAATATTTTGGGACCAGTTTTGGGGAAGTGTGCAGTGCATGCAAAAGAAGGAAAGAAACTTGGTGCAATTTCAGGGATCATCGTGCACAAAAGAAGTAATATCGTTGAATCCCTTAGGCATTTTGGGTCCATTGATATGGGCTAAGACCCATTGTAATTGTATAAATATGTAAGGGTTTTTGATATAGAGGAAGAGCATGATGTAGTAAGGGATGTAAGTAAGTAGAAAAGAGTGACAGAGAGATAAGAGAACGAAAAGGGAATTTTGTATGTTTGATACATAATGTATGAGTGCAATGCACATATTTTGTAATGGATGCTCTAAATAATATAAGAAGAAGATGATTGTTGTGGACGTAGAACATCTTGGGTGAACCACGTTAATCATGGTGTCTATGTGTTATGATGTGTTTGATGTTATGTTTTTTGTGCACATATGATATCTATTTTTTTCTATGAATATATTACATCCTAATATGTTTCTATGCATATGATATAATTCTAAGTAGAATGGTTAGAAGGGCTACTTCTCATTCCTTCATTAATTCTAAAAATTGGTTCCTGCAGTTCCCATAGATACCTCTGGTGATACTTCACCTACTTGCAGGTGATGTCGTAAGGGCCGATATCTGAGGGTTTTTTTGGTGAATTCATGTTGAACCCTAGGTCTTCCCATTGCATGCCAACACTTGTGATCAGGTAGTTTTACCCTATTATAGGAGGGAATTTCATGCATGTCAACACTTGACTATTCCCATATTCCTTAAATGAGTCAAATGTATTTGATTTGTTTCATCTTGTATAATTGTGTGACTATCAAAGGAAAATCCATGCAATTTTCATAAAAACACACATTGGTAGTCTGCACAAGTGAATAAAAAACCACTTTATAAAGTTTTGGTGCCTCCTTTTGGGGCATTGAATTAATTCCATGAGGTAGCAATTATGGTGCTATATTGATGATGTGTGATGTGATCATCTACATAGCTATGTGAGTTATTTTTAGGTGATACAAATTCCCCCTTAATGTAATAGTCTAGGAGATATTGTATACTAAAAATGCATCATCATTTTATGTTCCCACATGCTTGATAACTGGCACACTGGAGAGAGAGAGAGAGAGAGAGAGAGAGAGAGAGAGAGAGAGTAATCATTCATGGATATATGATTCTTTATGAAAATGAAGTGGGCATGTCCCATTCTTGTAAAATTAGAAAAATACATTACAATACTAGACAATATGTTAGAGGATCTTGTTTTAGCATGATAAATTTTCCAAAAGATCATTAATGATGCTATAGTTGGAGAATCTGTGGAGTAGAAATATGAATATCTCTTATGGGCATTGGTAATAGTAAAGTACATATTTGAGGAGAGTGTTCCCTAGAACCTAAAGAGATAAATTATGGCAACTGCTCATACTTGAGGGCATTGATAGCTTATCAATCCCACAAGTCTTCAACAAGAACTAGAAGCTGCAACTATCACAATGTACAACTAATCCTCATGTTTATATGACATGATGTCAAACATTGAGTGGGTCACTGAAATCAAAGATAAATGATGACTCTCTCTATCCCATCTAGGGATCATTGTTGTTGATGGAAATGGGAACTAAGGTACCTTGAAATTCCTAGGAAACTTGAGATGGTGTTGAAAGGAATTATGGTGTGACTACAAAGGACAAGGTGTCCCTTGAAATAATTTGAAAATAAACCAAATAATGAACTACAATGGGGGGTAATTTTGATAACTTCGGGTGAGGTGGTCAATGAAGATGACACAAAACTTCCCTTGGGAATAGAATAAAGGATGGATGACAATTGGAGGAAATAAAAAAATCAAATGGACATAAGATGATATAATGTTAGAAAGACAAGTAGATATGTTAATATTTTTTCAAATTGGGATTGACGGTGAGTGGATGAAAATGGATAGGTAGATGATGGGGGAAATGATGGGGATCACAATGATGGGTAGTTAGATACATGAGGTGTTGAAATCAACTAGGACCATGTAGGCACAGGTGAATCAATGCATATGATTTGACCAATAGAAGCTAGGACTGTCGTCGGGTTCAAAGAGGCTCAATTAGATGATATGGTATGAGCATTAGTGTTTCTCATGTAAACACTATGCTTTTTACCATTACTAATGAATGAAAGAATGTAATTTGTTTTGGATAATTTACAAACACAGATATGGGTGCCCCAGTTATATGATCAAATTAATCAACCATATGAGGTGAGAGTGGTAAGAATGAATGGGGGAATGGGCGCCTTTGTCGGGTCTCTATGGGGGTAAATGAATGATGAATTGGAATGCATATTGTATACTAATATTGGGGGAGAAAAGAGGCCAATGAAAATGTGATATCACATTCAACATAAGCAACCATAAAAATGTGAACTACTAAGAGTCTTAGGGGATGGATAGTCATTAAGATGAGAAAGACATATGAGGTTCATTCTCTGAGATGTAGATTATCCAGACTTATGTCCTATGGGAAGAAATGGCATCGGTGTTGATAATCAAAGTGTATATAAAACCAAGGCATCCCATCGCAATGGATTTCTACTGGCCGAAAACAACTGAATGCATGTGGAATTGGGTGAATTTTCATGTGTAGTGAGGAAAAGAAAACCCTAACAACATATTTTGTGGGAGTGATACTGATAAGTGAAATGATCTCATAGGGAGATAAAACATGCCAATTTGAAGAAGTATGTACCTAAAGGGATAGGGTGAATGGCCCTACCATGTGTATATAAGAGACAAAGAGGGCCTCTAAGAAAAAATACCTATATATTGTAACTTGTCTGTAGGAGGGATGATGACGTTTGGGTCGTTGGTGAAATCAATTCCCACATATGGATAGTCCTCAATGAAGGGATTTTGTCGCTCCCACCAGCCAAAGAAGTCGTCAAATGGATTGTAATTTTCTCCACCTCCTAAGTGAGCTATGAGCTCGGTCCATTAAACCATGGAAGTACATGGTCTTAAGTGTCCTCATATCTATGTTCGTGGGATCATCATGGGCACTTTCTCAAAAATGAATGTGCATAGGACAATACTGAAGAAAACATTCTTCAACTTTTTCAAGGAGAGGAGAAGTGTCAAAATTCCAATCTCAAGGAGGAGGCCAGAGTATAAACAATTTCATCAAAGAGTATTGTGATGTCAGAAATGAGAAGAGTGGCTCTCAGTTCCGACATAACAATGCTCTTTGATGAATTCGTTGATACTTTGGCCTCCTCCCTGAGATTGGAATTTTGACACTTCTCCTCTCCTCGAAAAACTGATAATGAAATTAATGTATTCAACCGTAATGGTCAAAGACTGTCCAACGAGCATGAATTCCTCAACATCAACGTTCTAATAGTCAATTAAGAGATTTAATAATATCCTTTGTGCCCTCATGCCACAAACTTGGAAAAACTTATACATGACGCAAGCATGCAAATCTTATTTTTCCTCATCATTTTCAAACACTACTCAGTCCACCTCTTTGTGTTTGCGTTCTCTCTAGAGAATAGACATCCTGCTCAATTTCCAAGAAATTTTGAGTCAGTTCTTTTTTTCTAATATTTTATGGGCATCCTCAGCCTTTAGTTTGAACAGTCCTAGATATATGCGCCTAGTGTTTCCACCAACTGCAGATATCTATCGATTGTCTTAAGGAAACCTGCGGATGCACAAAGTCATGTTTAAAAAAGTAAATTTAAGCTTGAAATTTGTAAGAAATTGAAGGAATGAATGAATGGAATGCAAGATAAGGTGATAATACTTACTTGTGTAAGGTGGAAAGTAGTGGAGTTGCTCCAATCTCTACATTTTCTCAATGTGCTCTCCAAGGGATTTGGTCAATTTGGTGGTTGTTTGGGTAAAATGGTAAAAATGGAGTGGTAAATAGGTAAATATATCAACATTTATTAAAACTTTGAAAACCCACTTCCTAAAGTTTCCTTATTTTTCTCCAAAATTTCAACTAATGATCATTTTTTTATAGTGTTATCGTCATTTTTGCAGGTGTTAGGCTATTTTTTTACTTTTCTTCAGTACCTTTATCATCAATTGGATGAGTGGTTTACAAGACTCTGGGTAGGTAATGTTATTATAACTGGAATTTGGATTAGGGCGCATTTCACTCAAATTGTTGCATTATCAGTTACCATTAGCATTTAAACCTAGGGTCAACCCTATTAATGAACGATCAAACCTTTTTCTCTGCTTAAAATCATTTTTCAGTTGATGGTAGAGCCTACCTTCCATGGGTGCCCTAGTATAGAATACTTTTGTATTCTGGAGCTCATGCTGCAAGTATTTTTGTTAGGCTCAGGGGTCCTAGTTAGTCCCACCATGAGTTTGCATATGATCTTCATGCTTCTTACTCTCTCTCATTCTATCCATTTCCCATGTGACCCCTATCTTACATGATGCTCACCAAAAAAATTATGGATTCCATAGTTAAGCTATTTTTAGACTCCTTAAAATTGAAAATATTTCTGAGTGACATTGTTCCTTGTACACTCATTAAATGGACCCGAAGGAACGTTTGTCCAACACAATTTTACCCCGTTTTTGGATTGGAAAAGACTACTTGTGAAAAAGGTATACTCTAGTCTACGAGATAGAAGACTTATCCTAAGTTGTGGTTTATACATTTTCGGGCTCAAGGGACTAAATTTACGAAAAAGGATGATGGAGACCATAGTTTATCTCTTTTCAGAATCCTTAAATATGAAAATATATCCGAGTGATCTTGTCTCTGTCACACTAGTTAAAAATGTTTTGAAGAGACATCCTTTTGGTACAAGTTTAACCCTTTTCCAAACCAATTGGACTTTGTAAAAAAAAATGAATACATTGGACTATGTACAAAAAAAAGGAATACTCTGGACCCATAGTGACCAGAAGAGTTCTCCTAGGTATGATTTTATTATTTTTGGGCCCTAGAGACTAAACTTACGAAAAATACCATTATGGGAGGTTTACTTCCCAAAGTTGAGTCGTAACTTCATTTTCATATTGAGTTCTCATGATTTTAGGCCTAACGTCAGCTTCATCATGGTATCGTTGAACCAATCACCTATGCATTCCTATCAGTTCTCAGCCTTGCAAGTTATTCCATTGCAAATCTATACCTTATCCCTAGAAGGAACATACCCTGAGTGTCCTTATCCTACACATGATTCCTTGCATTGAGCATAGGTATGTTCCTTGTTCTATGGAACTAGTTTTCTTTCTTGGGACACTCATTCCCTCCACTTTATGATGGCATTTTTTTATTCTTTTTCAGGCTTCTATAACATGAAATAGACAAAAAAATAAAATAAAAAACAAAAAGAATGGGAAAACATCTATCTCTTTTATTGCCAACAGTCTTGTCACCCTTGAGCAAAGCACAATCTTGATCTCATCGTTTGGGTTTAGTATGACTTTAGGAGACTTTTCCTCATTTTGATTTTTTTCTCCCCCAATTGGTTATTATTCCAACTATATGGAGTGTTTTTTTATGCCTCTTGCATCAAAAATGTATCCCATCTTATAGTCATGCTTCTCAATTCACATAATGTGTTTTGCTTATGTTCAAAGGAAAATTTTCAACCTGTGTTGGCCATTATGTAGTTATCCTTTGACCTTGGAAGTCAACCTTCCCAAGTTTGTCTTGTCATCGTGAGTATCAGTCTCTTCGTCCAATATCTTCCAAATATTTGGCCTTCTTCTACCCCTCGTGCTAGATGATGGAGTATGCCTTAATTCCTTCCTTCCAGTGGGTTCCCTCCCATTGAATTCAACACATTTTTATCTGGGAGAGGGACTGTGTAATATTCCAAATAGAATATATTATGCATAAAATAAATATTCAACAAGCAATGGTAGAACAACAATAATGTAACCAGATCAATATCAGAATAATACCATAATAATGCTAGAGTAGAGCAGAGCTCTATTACAATAATATCCGAGACAAAACTTATCATACCCTCTACTCCTATTTATACTAAACCTATCTATCCAAAAGAACAATCTAGAGGAAGATCCTTCTAGAGGAGGAAGCTTCTATTAGGTCTTCTTATATTTGACTTATTCTTCCTTATTGCTAGGCCTTATTAATATTGGCATTTATTACATGGAAATATATTATTCTACCTACATGACGGGTTAGGGAGGTTAGTTTTCTGGATTTATGAGCAGAACGAAATGAATAATAGACTAAATACAATAATACATAGATATAGAGAGAAACAACGAATATCTAGTGAACAATAACTTCTATTGAATATATAAAATAGGATGAAATTGTAAAATTGCAGAACTGAAAACAACTTGCTCGAATGGTGGTAGCTATCTTTGAGAAGAGATGCGGCTTCTATGCACATCCGTCTAAGTAGAGTAATTACAATAAGGCTCTAGAGGCCGTTTTAACATTATTCATGAATGCCAAAACCCTAAACATCCAAAAATCTAACCCTAGGAGATGAAATGCCAAAAGTTATGTGGGCCTCGATGGGTAAGTTGGTACCTCAACTTCCCAGGGTCGTAAACTTTTCATACGACCTCTATTTTAGGCGCGTAATAGCCCATTCGAAAGGTATTTTTGAGAACTACACATTATGTTGTCAAAATTCAACCTCATCTACAGTTTTACTATGGCAAGCCAAAAAAATATTGTTTAGGGCCCCAAAACGACCCTAGAAGTACAGAAAGATGTACTGACATGAAAACTTACAAAATAAGCTAGTTGGATTAGGTGGGAGGCCATCAATCTCCACCTGGAATATGTGTAGGGATTCAGACAACCCCAAAAGTTGAGAACCCACAATTACAAATAATTATAGAAGAATGTGTTGAACTAAAATTGTCAAAAGGAGCCAATTGGAATAGGTGGCTGGCCACCAATATCCACCTGGATCATTCCTCCCCCCTTAGGATGAAATGGTCTCCATTGATTTGAGTGCCCCCATCAAGTGAGGAAATTTATGTTGAATTTGGCCCTAGGTGAGCCATTTTCCTTGGTGTAGGAGCTTCCCTATCTTGACAGCCTGATAAAGTTGGATCCTTTGTTGGTGAGATCCCTTGACCTGTGTGTCCACTATCTGATCAGTGGATTCCTATTCCATGTATTCAGGGTTGATCTCTATTGGTTTCAACTATTCTTCAATCTCTGAGGTGTCTAATCATGGTGGAAAATATGGTCGAAGGAGGTCCACATTGAAAACTGGGTGCAAGCCAAGGAAGGGGGCAGTGTTGAGCTCAAAAGCATTGTCTCCCACAGACTTGGTGATAGTGTAAGGTCCATAGAGAAGTGGATGTATATTCTTATGGGGATCTATAAGGCGTTCTTTCTAAAAATGTAACCACACCTTGTCTCCCACCTGAAACTTGTGTGGTACCTGGTGTTTATCATGGCATTGCTTGTACTTATAATTGGCTTTTTGCAAAATCTCATGGACTTGTTGGTGGATGTGTTGAATCCACTCAATGAATCTAATAGTTTTTTCGAACTTCAACTGAACATGGGAATATTCTATCTGTGTGGTTGCAAGAGGTAGTGCAATATCAATGGGACCCAAGGGTTGGAATCCCATACCCACTTGAAATGGGCTATGGTTGGTGGAGCTATGGAGAGCCCTGTTGTAGTTGTGTTGAACATAGGGAAGAATCTCATCACATGTACGCGGATTCTTATAGTTATACATGTGTAGGATGTGCACAATCATTTGATTGAAGACCTTTGTCTAGCCATTGGTTTGAGGGTGGAAGGAAATGGATTTAGTGAGCTTGGTGTCCAACAGTGACCAATGACTTGAACAAATTATGTTGAGGAACCTGTTGTTTAGATCGGAGATGATGGTCTGTGGTATCCCAAAATGGACCCAAACTCGTTCAAACAAGAGCTTGGTAGTATCTGTCATTTTGATGATCTTTTTGTAGGCTGTGAGAATGACCATATTTGAAAACCGATCAACCACAACAAATAAACAATAATTTCCTTGCATGATGGACGAAAGGCCATACATGTAATCCATTGAGATAGATTTACACTACCTCTCGGGAGTAGGAAGAGGAGTGTATAAGACTTTATTATTGATGGTTGGATTGGAAATGGATTGATGGCTAGCTTGGAAATGACACGAAAAATGAAATATCTGATATACTTGCTAACATCCTGTCAAAGTTTTGGCCAGTAAAAATGTTTCAGTAGAATAACCACAATTTTCTCCACACCAAAATGTCCTTCCATATGAATGTAGTGAGCCTCCCAAATTAGCTTACACTTTCTTGCAGGAACACAGAGGTGGACCATATGGCACAAAAATTCATCTTGAATGTGAAAATCGGTGACATTCGCACCTGTACCCAAGAGATGATAGGTGGTAGTGAATTCACAATATTGCTGATAAAGTTGGGGCCACTTAAATGCCTCATTCCCACATGAATGGAGCACGATGGTGAGTGCAGCCACGAGAGGTCGACTGAGGCAGTCAACAACACAATGTGTGCTCCATGTATTATACTTGATGTTGATATGGAACTGTTGTAGGTATGTGGACAATTTCTGATGGTAGTCGTTCTGCAACTTCTCCTGTGTTTGTATGAACTGTAGAGGCATGTGATCAGTGTGGATGATTATCTCCTTTCCTAGAATGAAATGTTTCCATTGACGATAGTCTTGTACAATGGAATACATTTCCTTGTCATAGGTGGGGTATTTCTGGACAGTATATGAGAGTGTCTCACTATGGTATGCTATTGGATGACCGTGCTGAGTGAGAACTGTGCATACAACATAGTTGGATGCATCAATCTCAATCTCAAACATTTGTTGCATATCGGGTAAGGAGAGTACTGGAGTTGAGCACAAGCAATTATTCAGATCATCAAATGCTCATTGTTGTGCCTTCCCCTGTGTGAATGTTTCCTTTCCACATCCCTTGGTCACTTGGCTGAGGGACCATGCAATATGGGAGAATCCCAACACGAACCATCGATAGAAGTTGGAAAGTCCCAAGAAGCTTGGAAGATCGATTAGTGTGGTCGGGGATGACCAGTCACAGATGACTTGGATCTTATCTAGATACACATGTACCCCATGTTCATCAACAATGTAGCCCAAGTATTGGGCCTTGTTCATTCCAAAGGAGCATTTTTCCAAGTTGGCATATAGCTTGTGTTGCCGCAAAGTGCTCAAAACCTGTTGAATATGCTGCATGTGCTCCTCCCAAGTTCTACTGAAGATGAGGATGTCATCCAAATATACCACCACAAAAGAGTTGGTGAAGGGTCTCAATACATCATCCATCAACCTCATGAAATTTGATGGTGCATTTGTTAGGCCAAAGGGCATAAAAAAACAATTTCAAGAGACCTTATTTAGATTTGAAAGTTGTCTTCCATACATGAGTGGGTTCAATGGGAACCCGGTGGTAGCCAAAATTTAGGTCAATATTGCTGAAGAACTTGGCTCCCTTGAGTTTTTCAAGAAGTTCATCAATTTTGGGAATTGGGTATTGGTTCCTGACTGTGATTTTTTTTAATGCTCTGCAATCAATGTAGAGTTGCGAGCTCTCGTATTTCATTTGCACCAGTAAAATCAGGCTTCCGCAAGGGGATGAGTTGGGTCTGATGTGCCCCTTTTGAAGTAGCACTTGGATTTGATGCTTGATTTCATCATTTTCCATCAACGAGTGACGATAAACTGGTCCATTAGGCATAAGTGCATAGAGGGTTAGATCAATTGGATGATTGATTTGGTAGTGCATCGATACCTCGATGGGTGAGGAGAAGATGTCTCTATACTATTCCATGATTTTGTCCACTTTCTTCTGCTACAAAGAGAGGCTCTCTGTAGAGGTCACAAATGTGGTGACGACCTTCTGCTGACTGTGAGCATGGATCACAAAGAAGACGAACTTCCCGGTCTGTGAAATGACCTTACTGAATTACTTAGCAGAGATTAAATAAATAACGGTAGGCGGGGATACCTCTAGTATCTTGTACAATTGTCTACCCAAAGTAATAATAACATTGTGCAGTCTAGACTCATACACAACATGTCGCTTTCAAAAATACTCTTGTCCTAAAATAACATTACAAACTTCAAGGGGAGAAATATCACACAATACCTCATCTTTGAAGGGCTTGATGCCATAGGGAAGACGACATTGTTGGCTGACGCAAAGATCTCTTCCTTGGAAAATCCAATTGATAGTGTAGGGTTGTGGGTGTGGTGTCGTTGGCAAGTCCAACTGCTTGATGACCTCTTCTAATATTTGGTTCTTCTGATTGTCTCTATCGAAGATTATTACACATTATTTTGGTCACTTTGGTGATGTATCTACAATTATGTGTTCAAGCTCTCATAAGGACCTTTTGCCTAAGAAAAGTGAATGTTGTCTTCTTCTACAAAACATATTTTTAAGATGAGTTCGTAGGCTGCATATATTGTAGGGTGCGAGAACCTTGATTCTCGCAGGCTACTCTATACTTGGATTGTGAAGGGTTCGCAGTTTGCTCTATAAGTAGGGTGCGAACCTGCTTCAAAGATTAAAAGGAAGAAGAGGTTACCAAGGTTCTAGAAGAGGATCTTCTAGAAAATTAGTTGGCATTCGCATGGTTGGAATCCTACTGACTTCTCATATTTAGTGGGATCATCCTCATCCCTTTAACCATATCTCCTTCTCCTATATAATGAAAGGTTTCTCAAGGAAGAGGTTAAGCAAGATTGAATAGAGAATTGATGAAAGAATAGGTTCAAAATTGTGTGAGGAATCCTATTTGAATTGATGCTTGAGGTCTCCATTTGTCCATCAAGCCATAGTGGATCTTCTTCATGCAAGCACAAAGCAAGTGTGTGTGTTGGAACAAAGGACCACCGAAAGGAAGCTTGTGACATCAAGGCAATCTGGTTGTATCTTCTACTTTCATTTAATATAATACAGTGGCATGTCCCTTTCCCATAAAATCACTCTTATTTTATTACATGACTCCTTGATCACATGTTTAGGTCTTCATTGAATGTATTATTGTTTCTTTCACCTTGGTTGATTTGTGTCATTGTAGATCTGATATCACAAGGCTACTAAAGCAAAGTAGGGAACAAAGACATAAGAAAGCGACATCTAAAGGTATGTCACTTATTCCTTCCTCAATAACAAATTCAATGATTGTAACTTAGGGGAAGCGTCATGTCATGTCCTATTTTGTTCTATATCTAGGTGGATCTAGGGAGATCTGTTAGTGTCCGCATATACCGATTTATCCTATAACAAAATTGGCAACTCCACTGGGGAGGGATTCATTTTGTGGTTTTTTGTTGTCCATTTTCACTTAGCCTACTTTTTTCATTTCCAACCAGTCTCTGAGTCTGTAGGAGACCCATATAGACTCTTTGGACCTAGAAGTTCACTCAAACTTTTTGTCCCTTTTCCAAATTTTCCTTGATTACAAACCTTCTCACACTGTACCTCTCTATAGCCTGCGAGAACCATTGATTTTCACACCCTACTGTTCAGTCCAGTGCGAACTTCTTGCACCCTGCCAGTGTCTAGACTGCGAGAATTCCTAATTTTCGCACTGTACCCCACTACTAGGTTGCGAACTCATTTGTAAAAGTTTTGGATTATGTCTTCTTGTCTTTTTTGATGCTCAGATTTGTTTGTTTACCTAGGAAGAACTTCTTTTTTTCCAGTGTTTGACTATTTCTTGACTTCAAATCTTGGGTTGATTGGTTTTTGGAGATCAAAAACTCTTCTTAATAATTTTTTCCTAGTTTTTACTTCTTGACCTTTTATCAACAAGGGTATAATCTCTGATTCTGAGATCCGAGTGTTTGTTTGGTCAAAATTCTTTGATTGGATTAAAATTTGGGATTAATTGTCCTTTTAGATTGCTTGTTGTTTGGAAAGTTCTTTGTCCATGTGCATTGGAAGAGACTTTTTCTTGTCATTTTTAATTTTTTTTTATCTCCATTGAAATATCGATTTGGGTGTTTGTTGAGTATTTTATTTTCATTGGTTGCTTACTTTTTCTTAGTTCCATCCCTATTTTTTGGTTTCTAATTTTTTTTTTATTAAAGTCGTTTCTTTTAAGAAATCATTTATTCAGAAAATATTGGCGTTAAAATATTGAAAGAGAACGAATAGTGAATTTACATTGTCAATGATTGTTTGGTACTACCTTTAAAAAGAGAATCATACATCGTAGTTTGCATTTTTCAAGAAAACTCCTTTTTCCCTGTTGTAAATAGAATTCATCGAACAAAATTTTGTATCATTCATTTCTATTTACGCATTGTTGGTTCAAAGTCTTACACAACATTGGTTTCATTTCTGTCTCCCTCTTGCGTAACAACAACCTTTAATAATATTGCGCAACTTTAAAATTCAACTAGTAACATTTTCTAGGGCTCTTTTGCACCAACATTAGCTAGGCTAGATCTTTGGATTAGGCAGTGAGACACACTTTCCAAAGTGCGAAACACACAATAGTATCTTGTGATAGGGAGTGTCAAATTCCATTTGCAACATTTTGTCCTGGGAAGCCCTTCTCACACAAGGGTCAAACCTGAGGTCGCATTGAGATTTATAGAGTTACCCATCTTGCTTTGTTGATATCGATGTAGAGATTGAACGTATTACGGGGGTCTCTTGAAGGTATACCCACAATGATGAGTGGAAGCCTCTCAAGTTGATTTTGGGCTAGATACCCTGCCCTTGCGTGTGGATCGAACTATCGACTGTTTCCCTAGGCATCATTGTTGTTTGTGGTATCTTTAGTAGCCTATCTTCTTAGCATCTTACACAAGGTGACTGTCGAGGGGTAAGTCTTCACAGTACCTGGAATCGACGTTGGCCAGACTCACTCGGGCTCCTTGGAGGGTATACCCATGATTATGTGTGGGAGCTTGCACCAGGGTGTAAGTCAGTTAAGCAGGTCGTCAATGTAACTTTTCCACCCTATCCCAACCCCTTCTTGTCTTGAAATTGCGACGTTTGATTTCATCACCAACTAGTGAATTAGGAATATGAAGGTCTTATTTGCTTGGTTTTGATTCCTAGATTTTACTAGTGCATGCTGTTTGTTTCCATAAGTTGTCCATAGAATTTATTTCATGATATTTTAGCTCGATCACCATTCACCCTCCATGTTGTTCACGTAGAATGCAAGGACTACCCCTAGAAGATTTGGAAGGTTCTCAACCCTTGCCTACCAACTCACCAGAGGGCTCTCCTTAATAGAGTGAAATCCAAGACGTTGCCACTCCACGAGTGGAAAGAACTGACTCTTTAGACCAATTCTGAATTACAGATTCTTTAGAGGGATAACGAATTCCTCCCGACTCTGTGAGACATATTGTTCGAGTGAATTCATCCGGAGAGATTGTTGTTGAGTCTTCTGGATTACCAACCGAACCTTTCATAGGCCCTGAAGGTCAAGATCCTTTTTGGACTACTGGAATTTTTAGGCAGGATATCTTTGGCTCAGGAGTAGGCGTTGATATCACTGTCACACCTGAGCCACCCGAAACATCCGATCCAGACGTGATATCTTTTACTACCACCTATTATTTCCCTGGTTCAAATGCTCATCCAACCGACCATATCTTGACTATCCCCCTTCAAATGGCCCATTATACAATGGTCCCAGATACTATGAATCTTCACACCGAGAATACAGTGGCTAGCCAGGGCCCCATTGGCACGCCACTTTCATCCAGACTCACCCCGACGCTCCCTCCCATATATCATGTGTTGAATGCTTCTATTCTCATTCCTACACAAATCCCATATGGGACTCCTGACATTTCCACTCCTTCTAGGAACCCTCTTGTTCCTGGTTTTATTCTGACACTTCCTTGACCCCCTTCCAGAGGATCTCTTCCATCCCCTATCGGAGGAATTGACCCTAGTGGCACCACCCAGTATTTCACACATAATTACCAGATTCATGTTGGCGGACAATTTCACCCTGGAGGCCAAACGCAATCCCCTTTTGGAGGTCAAATCCCAAATGGGACGCAACCTATGATTGGAGGGAAATGCCCACCTACCCCACCGTCTGGACAAAACATACCTACAACCTTGGCCTAGTATTGGAACTATCTTATCCAAAATAATCCTCAATCGACTAGGGGGAAATAGCCTCAAGCTAACTCTTTCATACCCCCTAGTATAGGCCAACCATATCCATGTCTGTCCAACTCCATTTGGGGCTCGAACGCTTGACTCAACGTCCCCATTCAAGGGAACAACCCCAACCAATACAACCCTATAAATTACATGCCTCCACACCAACAACCGAATCTGCCGGGATCTTCTCATTATATGCAAACTGCTTACAGTCCTACTGGTATACCTATGGGACTTCCTCCCCAAAGTCACCAGTACCCCCACGTAAATACATAGTTTCCCTTCTTAGCCACCCTAGACCTGCCTGATCTATTTAGAATTTTAAACAATCCTATCTGTCACTCTCCTCAATGGCCCATCATACCAACCAAACTACCATCCAACATTCCTAAGTTCGATGGTAAGCCGAGAGAGGACCTGAACAATCATGTAATGAATTTTCACCTTTGGCGTTCATCCAACTCTTTGATGGATGACTCTATTCGATTACGTATTTTTCAATGAACTCTCACGAGTTCCGCCGCGAAGTGGTATATAAAATTACCACGAGTCTTCTTCACTGACTTTAACACCCTTTCCATGGCTTTCCTCACCCACTACCAGTTATCGATCCTTTACAAAATGGGAACCAAAATTTTGAGTTCTTTCAAACAAACCAAAGCCACTCATATCTCTGATCACATTATTGAGTGGCGACAACGATGATGTCTCATCAAACTCGAGCTTCTTGATCACTTACTGGTAGAGTGGTTCATGAAATCATTCGTGAATGACATCTCTCATAAAATCTCCATGGGTGGAGTTGTCACAGAAGAACAAGTGATCAGTCGTGCTCAATACCTTGACCTCGTTTACTCATAAATGGGTACTCTTTACAATTTAATCCCTGATGCACCTCATCCTTCTACTACTACTACTTCAACTACTCCTGCTGCTTCTCATGCAGTTGATGGTGTGATTGGCACTTTCCATGCCCAACCCCACTCCGAACAAACCTCTACCACCAACCCCAAGTCCGTTGCTTCTAATGTTTAACATGCTCCGTATCCTACTCCTCCCCCCGATAAGACTTCTGAGGTGAACTATGTTCAATCTACCCCTGTCGAAAAGAATAAATTCAAAAAAGGGAAGGGTAAGAATAAGGAGGATAAAAATAATCCGCAATCTGAGAAGACCAAAACACAACCTGTTGATGATAAGGATAAGCACAAACCCTGATACCCTTGTCTTATTTGTGGTGATGATCACTACACTAAGTATTGTCCAAGACGAGCTGAGGTTACTAAGTTCCTTCAAGGGACCCTGAAACCGCCTACCCCGGCCGTGTTGTCACAACCCTTCCCTTCTCAACAACATGCCCAATTAGTCATTCATGACCAACCTTCCCCCTCCACTACATCCTATGTTTTAATGTGTACAGGTGATTCAAAGAAGAATGATGTCACACTTACTACTTGAGCCAAAGATTATTCTTCCTCCAAAGAGAGGGTTGATGAAATACCTCCTTCGTTGGTCCAACCATCTCTCTCGGCTCCACCTACCAATGGTCCTCTTCATCTTGAACGACCGAGCCTAGATATAGTTCTTCGCCCTCCCCCAAAGGGTGTTGTTCGAAAGTCTGCTTTCAATCCTCATGTGTGTGCTGCCCAGAACTATAGTATTGTAGAAGATATGGCCCAAGCACCATCCGCGATATTAGCCCTCGAAGTCCTTCAGAGTTGTCCTACAAAACAGAAGGCACTGTTGAAATCCATTGGTGGAATCGACCCTACGGATACAAGTTTAATCATTTTTGACTTGGAAGATCACATTCCAAGGTTACCCTCTCAACTCGCATTTCAAATACAATTTATTGTCTCCGACAAGAACATTTGTAGAACAATTATTGATGAGGGTGCCTCGACGTGTGTCATGTCTATTGCTTGCTGGAAAGCCATCGTCTCTCCTCCCTTAATAGAATCACACGACACGCTCAAAGCCTTTAATGGCTATGGATTTAAGCCTTACAGTGTCCTCCCTTTGTTGCCTATTACGTTAGAAGGCAAAACGGTCAACGTTGAAGTTGAGGTCTTTGACACTCCTCTCGATTACAACCTTCTACTTGGATGTAGCTGGATCAATTCCATGCATGCAGTTGTGACGCAAACGCGCTGCCCTGGGCACGTCCACGCTCACCAAGACCTTCTATCTCCTGGGCCCAAAGAGCTACAATGCCCTTCAAATCTCGTATCGGGACCTTTTGTTACCCACAGGATGCTCTATTGATCTCCCGTTAGCCTTCTCGGGAAATCGGGTTTCGCGTTATCACGAAACTTGTGGGTACGGTTCTCGTGTCACCCAAAACACTGAAACCCGATGGGTCAGAATGTCAATGTTCTCCGTTCTTATCGGGAAATCGGCACACGCGATGCTGCGATTCACTTGCACTACGAATCCCTGAACCCCGAACTCCAATGTGCATGTGCGCTCTCTTCTTTCCACGTCACCTCCTCTCTCTGTTATATCGGGAATCGCATGATCGCGATTTCAAAGGTCGCAGTCCCTTGTACTAGAATTTCCCGAATGTCGAACCCCAACTTCCCAGGATCTCGTGCCACGTGTCCCCGTAGCGATCGACAGCCCCTATTACGTCGGGAAATTGCTAATCGCGATTTCAACAAGTTTGAAATTCCTACCTCCGCAAAACCCGATAAGCCGAATCCCGATGGCCTTGTTCCTCCCTGCGCCTAAGGGATAAACCCTGCGCAACTTCTCCAAGATCTCAGGGTCGGAGGGTTTTCGCGAAACTTCCCTGTGAATCATGGCCGATGATTTCTCCTCCTTGAGGAATTCTTCCGCTCTAAGGTTCTTTCTTGTTCGAACCTTCTCCTGGGTCCGTCTCCACAGTATCACGAAGGAACTATCCCTCCTGAGCTTGTCAACTCTAACTCCTTCAGAGACTTTGCACACACTTCTCATGCTCGACCTTCAACAACTCTCAAAGTGTTGAGTCTTCCAGACTCTGTGCACCTCCAACAACAACAGTCTCTGCCTTCTTTTGCTTAGACTAGCCACTGAGACTTCAAGTTCAGCCTGCACTTCTCCTGCACGACTCTACCAGCCCAAACCAACTTCTAGGTGAATGAGAATAAGGGTTTAACTGTCGAGCCTCATCAACGCACTCTATGCAGATGAATTCAACTGCACTCTATGCAGGAATCTCCTGGCTCAAACAGAGAAACAATTGAAACGTATTCTCTTTTCTCTCAGAGCTCAGTTAAAAACCCATGAAATCATATGCACAACATATTCAAAGAAAATGCATGACCAGAAAACAAACATTCATGAACACATAAACATCATACACAGAGAAACAACACCAACCATGAAATTGAATCAAAGACTCTCTTCTATTAATTCAAAAACATTTGTACATGGGTGTTCTTCACAAATTCTCCACTTTCTCTCTCTCCTTCCTCCTGAATGCTTGAATCTGAATTATGTTACAATGTACAAGTGAGGGTGTCTATATCCATTTTCCCTCTCAGACTCTAAAAATGTCTAATCTAGATTTAAACATCTATCTACCTGCATTAAATCTAATAAATGCCTCATATCTAATTCAAACAAGAGCGTAAGGCTCGAGGTTTGCTACAATACAACAGGCGGTCCTTCATAAATATTTCATTGAAGGATATGGCACTTCATCTTAAATGAGAATTCAAAAAAGAGTTATCAAGCTTATATGTCATGTGTTTAAAAACACATGCGTTGGCTCCACGCTTGTTGAGTTGGCGATGCTCTTGCATCAAGTTGTGTCCACTCTTTTCCATGTCATACGTTTCCCACATCAGGGAAAAGTAATTGTGGTGGACCAATTGGCCTTCTTTAACTCTGATACACGTACCAACAACATACCTTTGATTGCGAAAACACCCTCTGGATATGACATTGTCGGTGTGGGTCTTCTTAAATATTCCTCTTTGATGGGTACTTTCCCCATTCCACCACCCGATGTTCCACATCCATTTGTCGCCTCGATCAACATGATTTCCACCTCTATTCGAGAAACCCCTATGTCTTATGACCCGTGGATAGTACCCAACCCTGGTGATCATCTTCGCTATGGTGACCAAATGCCTTTGAGTCCGGTCGAATCCACTTATCAAGCCATTCAATCGACAACTCCTTCTACCCCCTCTCTTGGTGATTTATCTCCAGATCCATTCCGTGTCATTTTTCCTATAAACGAGATGATTATGTTTGTTATGTACATAGAAGATACCCCTTGGGACGATGGACATCATCGTTCCATTCTCTTCCTAGAACAACACACCATTGAGAGTTACCAACAGATCTCGACTCCGTCAACCGTTGTTGTCATTTCTACCATTCTCGAGTCTACACACGATGTGTTCTACGAAGGGAACTTAAGTAATATCTCACCCACCATCCCCCTTGACATATCCATTACACTTGGAGTTGTCAAAAATGTGCATATCAGAGCTTCGTGTTCTCATGACAAAGTTGTCACCTACAAGTCTCTTTTTCAAGAATTTCATGACGTCTTCACATGGATCTATGAAGAAATTTTGGGAATTGACCCTGACATTGTTGTACATGAGATTAATACAAACCCGGGTGCTTAACCCATCCAACAATGACTTCGCCCGGTCCACCCACGTAAATCCGCTGCTATCAAGCTTGAAGTTGAGAAACTTATTAAAGCTGGCTTTAGTTACTCTATGGCTCTAACTGACTGGGTTTCCAATATTGTTTTGGTTAACAAGAAACAAGGTACGATCCGCATGTGCATTGATTATAGGGATATTAACAAAGCTTGTCCTAAAGACAACTTTCCTACCCCCTTTGTTGACCAGATCGTCGACGATTGTGTTGGGAGTGAAATCTTTTCTTTGATGGATGGTTTCTCCAGATATAATCAAATCAATATCATACCCACCGACCAACACAAGACCGCTTTTATTTGTCCTTGGGGAACTTTTGCCTACCAGAAACTACCCTTTGGTTTAAAGAATGCTGGCACAAATTTTCAACGTGCTATGTCTTATGCCTTTCATGATATAAAGAACATTGTCCAACCATAAATCGATGACCTACCAACTCATTCCATGCATCGTGTAGATCATCCAACACACCTCTAAGCCATTTTCCTTCAATGTCGGTTTTACCATATATGCTTAAACCCATACAAATGTGTTTTTTGTGTATAATTCGGCCGAATTCTGGGCTTTATTGTTTCACATCAAGGGATCAGGGTAGATCCTTTGAAGGTCTAGGCAATTCTCAATCTCCCTCCTCCTTCCTCACTTCACCAGCTACAAATTTTGCAAGGGAAGGCAAACTTTCTACGACGTTTCATTCCAAACTATGTTGAGTTAACCCTCGGATTTACTCGACTGCTCAAGAAAGGTTCTGAGTTTGTATGGGATACCACTGCCAACAAAGATTTTGACACTTTAAAACTGACTTTAACCTGTACCCCACTACTTTTCTCACCCGATTACAGTTGCGATTATTTATTGTATCTCGCAGCCTCATACTATACCATTGCTATGGTTCTAGTCTAGGAAGACGATTCTCATGAAGAACATGTCATTTATTATTTGAGTCGGAGTCTCACGACTACCAAAACCAAGTATTTACATGTTGAAAAACTGGCCTTGGCCACTGTCCAAGCTATTCAATGTTTCCGGCACTATATCCTTTTACGCAAGACTACTATGATTTCCAACTGCAACCCTATGCAGCACATTCTTACACGCCAATTGCTAGGGGGGAAATACTCCAAATGTATTGTAATCCTCCAAGAGTTTGACTTAGAATTTGAACGTGCTAAGTCCAATAAATTCTTGGTGTTTTCCAAATTGATATGTGGCCTTCCTTGTTCTGAGACGAAAAATGTAGCAGAGGATTCATTACCCGATGAATCCCTTTTTCTGATCAGTTATAATGACCTTTGGTATGGGGATATCATTTTATATCTCCAGACACAAACTTTACAAATTGATTTGTCTAGCACTGACCGTCGTCAAATACGTTACCAAGCCCATCAGTATATTATCCTCGGTGATACTCTTTATCATCGTGGGATTGACTCTGTTTTTCGTCGATGCCTCACAGTTGACGAAGTCGAGAAAGCCTTGAATGACTGCCATTATTGAGCATGTGGTGGTCACATGTCTGGGTATGCTACTACCCAAAATATCTTATGAGTTGGGTATTTTTGGCCTTCTTTATTCAACGATTGTATTATCGTTGTCCAAAAATGTCACGCTTGCCAAACATACAACAAACAAATATGATCACACCCTTCTCCTCTACACCCTGTGGTCTCCATTGGACCTTTTGCAAAATGGGGTATCGATTTCATGACATGTCACCCTCACTCAGCCGGGGGGCATGGATACATTATTGTAGTCGTAGATTACTTTACGAAATGGGCCAAGGCGATTCCTACATTCAACAATACCAGAAAGACTGCAACACTATTCATATTCAATCACATCATTTCTCGGTTTGGTGTTCCTCAAGCTATCGTTACTGATCACGGTAGCCACTTTAGAAACTTCATGATGTCATAAATCACCAAAAAGTTGGGTCTTCGCCATGAAAATTCAACACCCTATTACCCACAGGCCAATGGCCAGGTTGAAGAAATAAACAAATCCCTTATTACCATGCTTCGACAAATGATAGGTGTTATCGCACGGTTTGTAGGAAAGGTTAAAAAGCTTGAGTCAGGGCTTGAAACCGACGTAACAGGAGCTTCCCCACCCACTGTCACCTCGATGGGGGGCTCTTTCTATTTAGGAGGGCAAGTCCAAGGGAGACGTCCCCAATTTCAATCTGGATAAATGAAGGAGAATGAATAAAGACCAAGTCAAAGGGAAACCCTTCCACAGATTGATGCCCAATAGAAGATAGTCACCACTGCTAATGTACCTGCTTGCGAGACAAAGACACAGAAAACTAGAGTGTACTTGCAGTGGGTTAGCACTTCATAAAACCAATGACTATCTCTAATACAT
>JZKD02S1769615.1:580562-596567 GCA_000966675.3 Picea glauca | reverse complement strand
TCAAAATATAACTCTATCTACAATTTGACTATGGAAATCCAAAAAATACTATTTAGGGCCCCAAAACGACCCTGGAATTACATAAATATGTACTGACATGAAAACTTCCAAAATAAGCTATTTGGATTAGGTGGACAACCACGAATCTCCACCTGGAAGATGTGTATGGATTTAGACAGCCCCGAAAGTGTAGAACCCACAATCACAAAGAATTACAGAAGAACATGTTGAACTAAAACTATCAAAAGGAGCCAGTTGGAATAGGTGGGTGGCCCTCAATATCCACCTAGATCAGTTAGGTCCCTAACATGCCCTCCCCCTTAAAAAAAATCCTTTTCCTCAACGATTAAGATGAGGAAATTGTTGTATAATAGTATCTGGTTCCCAAGTGGCATCTGCTGGAGTTGTATCTTTCCATTGGACTAACACTTCCTTGATGGTGCGCTAACGAAGATGACACTCACACTGGTCCAAAATTGCTTTTGGTTGCAACCAGATGGAGCCTTCTTCATCAAACTCGGGAAGGATGATTTGAGTTTGGTACTTAGTTATAATCACCTTCTTCAAGCAGGAGACATGAAAAATAGGATGAATCTTAGAATGGCTGGGAAAATCTAACCACTAGTCCATTTGTCCCACACGCTTGAGAATGGTATAAGGACCGTAAAATTTGGTCTTAAGTTTCTGACAATGGTCAGCCTTGAGTGAAGTTTTCTTATAAGGTTGCAGTCGAAGAAACACCCAGTCTCCTTCAATAAATTGACGTTCAGAGCGACCTTGATCTTCCTGTTGCTTCATGCGATTCTTGTAAATGTTTTGAACCTACAAAGAGTAGATCTAGCTAGAAAATACTACACACATTTGTAGAGAGAAATTAAGAAAGAAGAAGCAAGCGAGAAAGAATGAAATAATTCTCATTAACCATAATGAATAATGAATAATTTACACATGATATACTCTGTATAACTCAACCAATGCACACTGGAGGAGAAAAAATGCACCATAGTGGTGGTCTAGAGTGATCTGGACACACACCAGCAGTTACAGAGTGAACTTGCACCTAGTCTAGTCTCTCAAACCGTTACGGGAGTGAATTGCCACCTAGATGAGTTAACTAGTCAACTAGTCTTCAGTTAACTAACTGAAACATAGTGTAGTGACGAGTATATAAAGGAATCAAGGGTAATGCACTATTATGGTGATGAAACCAAGGCTAATGCGCATTATCATGGTGTGGATCCCAATGTTGAATGGTGAAAAAACCAATGCAGCATCTAGACTCAACTCAACTAGTCAAACTAAAGTGTCAACTGAAGAGAATATTCTCCAGGTGAAATATTCTCCCTTAAAATATAGGAGACTAGATAATGAATAATAATGACTAATAAACAAGGAAAAACCTTAGGAAAAATAAATCCTAGGTGTGTGTGAAGTAACTCCAACACCCCCTCCTGAACATCACTATGGTGAAAATAAAGAATGGGTCCCGACAACGAGGCCATGTTAGGTACCCAAATACAAAGGATACACTGAAATAAAGTGAGGAAAGAGGGAAAAAGAAGAACTACAATTGCTAGGAAATTGTGTCCTTCACTCCAAGACGACTTCGCAGAGAGTGGAACTTATTCTCATTGAAGGTCTTGGTGAATATGTCTACCATCTATTCTACTGAAGGAAAAAACTGTAGGTCTATGATCCTCTCGTGTACTAAGTCCTAGATGTAGTGCATGTGGATCTCGATGTGCTTCGTCCACTGCCTCTGAACTAGATCTCTGCAGAACTTTAGAGTGCTCCGGTTTTCACACTAGATGGCGATCGACCGATGAAACCGAATGCCCAACTCAATGAGAAAATGTTCTAGCCACATAGCCTAAATGGTTATGTTAACTACCCCTCTGTACCCTACCTCAGCTAAAGAAAGAGAAATAAAAACCTGCTTCTTTCTCGACCAACAAATAGGCATGGAACCAATACTGAATGAGTAACCATATGTGGACTTTCAATCATTGTTATCTCCAACCCAGTCAGAATCAGTAAACCAAATGATATCTAATGTAGATTCTTCCTCATAATGAATTCCAAAGGTGATGGTGCCCTCTACATATCGAAGGATACGCTTTGCAGCCTTCCAATGTAGCTCATGCGGCTCCTGCATGAACTTGGAAACTACACCAACTGCATAGGAGAGGCCTGGTCTAGACTGTGTGAGATACAACAAGATCCCCACTAGCTATCTGTACAATGTGATTTCAACCAATGGAGTTTCCCCTCCAACCTCAAGTTTGACTCTTGATAGGAAAGGAGTCGGAGAAGACTAGTAGTCTGTCATGTGAAATCTCTCAAGGAGATCTTGTACATACTTGGTCTGAGACATTTTGATTCCCGATGCATCCTAATTGATCTTGAGTCCAATGAAGAAGTGTAGTGGACCCATGTCCATCATAAAAAAATTGTCATGTAGAATCCTCTTGACTGCAACAATTATTGAAGTTGAACAACCAATGATCAACAAATCATCAACATACAAAACTAAGAGTAGAAGTGAATCAACCATCCTGGGAATGTAGACATTCATTCCTTATTTACAACGTACAAAGTTATGTGACAAAAGGTAGGAGTCCATCTTGGCATACCATGCCCTCGGATCTTACTTGAGGCCATAAAAGGACTTCTTCAGTCGACAGACCAAATATGAGTCCTCCATAAATCCTCGGGGATGCTCCATATAGATCTCCTCATAGAGATCACCATGAATAAATGCATTATTCATGTCCATCTGATGGAGTTCCCATCCTTTAGCTGTTGCAATGGAAAGTGCCAATCGTATGGAATCCATCTTCACTACTAGAGTGAAGGTCTCATCATAGTCAATACCATGCACCTGCTGAAAGCCCTTGGAAATAAGCCTGGATTTGTATCTGATAATCTTTCCATCCATTGCACTCTTGGTCCTGTATACCCATATGCATATGAAAATTTTCCTCCTAGAAGGAATGGGAACCAGATCCCAAGTCTAGTTCTTGAGGAGGGAGTTGTACTACTCCTGCATGGAGGATTCCCAAAAGGGATTTCCAACAACCTCACCATAATACTGTGGATCTGAATAATGAACCAAGAAAATATTCCTGGAGGGAAATGGTTCAATGGAAGTGAGTGAAATAGGTGGATCCTAGAAATAATATTGAGTCCTCCTAGTATAAGCTAGATCACGAAAAAGATCCCCTGCATCTTGAGGAGTAGTTTGTGCCCACTTCGTCCTATGCTCTAGCTCTACATCTGCATCTTCATCTAGATGCTCTGACTCTACATCTAACTGTATTTACTCTATATATGAATCATCTTAGTCCTTTGAATCAAAACTCTCATATGAATAAGGGTCGGCATGTGCATGCTCATCATCTCGAACGGGTGGAAGATGTTGGACACACCGACCACACTAAGAGGGGGGGGTGAATCAATGTAGGGCTATTTTTTAAAAACTTCCCCTTCACAAAACTCCTTAGTTAGCAATCACCAATTACTCATCACTTATTGCTATCATTTATAACCAGTTAAATGGGAACATACATCAACAACATATACCAACAACAAATATCATCAACAAGTCATCACCACAAGGAACACAAAGAACACAAGATGTATGTACAATTTTATTTTTATTACAGACTACAATCCTTGGATTATCAGCAACAACTGAATAGAGTTACAACTCCACAAGAGCACCAACTCTACAATGAAATAATAATCTTACACAACTCAGCACCAATTGAGAAGAAGAATCAATCCTCAACAGATACCAATCCATCAACAGGTACACGACCTACCAGTAGTGCAACACATGTTCAATCACATCTACTTCTGTCTTTCATTGTCCAATATAAACCATAACCAATCACACCACATCTATTCTCTCCCACAACTTACTCATGATCCTCAACCATACAATATGAATGCTACTTAATCATGTATAAGAAACCAATATACTTTGGAAATCATATCAGTACTAAACCATAAGAGTGTTGCTCACTCTATCAATCAACCAACATAACCATATCACAACAGCCATACCAAGAATTCCTTAAGAATTCACCATACAATAAGCAAGAGTATCTATCAATACAACTATGTAACCATACCAAAGATTCGGTGGCATATCTGAGCCCATAGAATGCAGATCTGGAACCTGCTTCAAACTTCAAGAACCTGGCATCACCTCACACTCAAGTCTCCATTGGTGTCCATGAGAAATTGTAATCCCTCTCTTACTCATAATAGATCTTTAAGCTATGCTCATGAGATGATTTTCACAAGACACCTTTGCTTCTTATTTATACTCTCCAAGGAGCTTCCTTAGAAGTATCTTCTAGGCCACTTTGTCCACATAGCCACTTTGTCCATTTAGTCACCTATGTCCAACTTTGCCCAATTTGCCACTTGTCCATGTACCCAATAGTCACTTGACCACTTAACCCATTTTCCTCATTTTAGGTTCAACCTTCTTATAAACACTTTCCATAATTATAAATTTATCCATTTACTTTATTATTTAAATAATCCTCCTTGACTTTGTCACTTCACTTTATTATTTAAATAATCCTCTTTGATTTTGCCACTTCACTTTAATATTTAAATAATCCTCTTTGATTTTGTCACTTCAATTTATTATTTAAATAATCATCTTTGACTTTTTCACTTCACTTTATTATTTAAATAGTCTCTTATTTGCAATCACTTTGACTTCTTTGACCTTTTGGGGCTTCAAGCCAACATATGAGGGTCCTCCAACTTCGTAAGGCCATAACTCTCAAACCGTGAGGAGTTATGTGATGTTCCACATACCACCAGAAATGGTTTGACGAGCACTATCCATGTAGGATAGTTTCACTGACAAATTCACCGATCTTCATATTATTATTCCACAATTAAGAATGGGTTCTCTAACCATACTACTAGGATAACTCAACCAAAAAGAGTCTTCCCGTGAGGGCTTTCACCATAAGGGGGCCACTTTGGAGTTTACCGCAAAGCGTCTTCCTGTGAGGGATTTCACCATAAGGGGACCACTTTGGTGTTCATCCATTTGTACAACCATGACCTTTGGATTTCATCGAAAAACATCTTCCCGTGAGGGATTTCATCATAAGGGGACAAATTGGGAGTTCATCCATTTGTACAACCATGATAAGACAATAATGAGTCATATTTACATCAATCCAACTACAACTCATTGATTCATCTTCATCTATGCATACAACTATGACTCCTCTTGAAATCAATTCATTGACATCAAGGTCAATACATGATCCATCAATCACGGTCAATACATGATCCATCAATCACTACATCAATATACTATGAGAAGACATTGTTCCTTTGAAATCAATCCTTTGACATCAATCCTTTGGCATCAATGACAACATGATCCAATAGAAGAATGGAGGTATCTGCATGTAGTTGCTGACGTACATGCAAGACACTTTCCTCGAATTGGACACTTCACTCAATGATGATTCAGTCCGAGGAAAGATCAATAAGTTTGTATCCCTTCACACCATCGGGGTATCCAACAAAAATACACTCAGTTCTATGTGGATCAAGTGCCTTCCTCTTTTCAGAGGGAATCTGAGCCCATGGACGTGAATCAAAAATACGAAAGTGGGTCACTTCCAGTTTGAGGCCGTTCCAATCCTCGTAGGGGGTCTTATCCTTGACATATCTATGGGGAGATCTGTTTTGGATGTATGTTGCACAATTAAGTGTTTCATCCCATAGTCTCTGTGGTAGTGACTTTGCATGTAGCATGCAAGATGCCATCTCTTTTAGAGATCTATTTTTTCTCTCAACAACTCTGTTTTGCTGCAAAATATAGGGAACTGTGTGTTGCAACTGAATCTTTTCCTCATGAAAATATTCTGGATCTCATGATTGACATACTCTCCCCCATTATCAGTTCAAAGGACTTTGATTTTCTTTTTGGACTGTGTTTCAACCAGGGATTTGAAATCTTTGAGGTGTTGAAAGACCTCAGATTTTTGCCTAAGAAAGTAAATCCATGTGAAACGTGAGAAATCATCAACAAAAATGAGAACAAACATCGCTTTGTTGATAGATGGATGCGAAAAAGGGCCCATGAGGTCACTATGGATCATATATAAAGGTGCAAAAGCTCTCTGAGACTTTCCTTTATTGAATTTCTCTTGAGGGTGTTTTCCAAGAACACATCCCTCACATACTCCCTTGGAGAAATGAATGTCTAGTAGACCATCAACCAATATTTTCTTTCTAAGATGTTTCATATATCTAAAATTGAAATTTCCAAACCTTTCGTGCCATATACTACTACTTTTATCAACATGGGTAAGCAGTAAAGCAGATTCTGGTTCAATAAATTCAGAAAATGTATACAATCTAGATTGATGATTTAACTCACTGGTAGCAACCCTGGTGTTGGTTTGCATGTCATAGATGTCCACTGCATTTGGTGTGAATATGAATTTATTTTTGGTGTCAGAATTCATCATCTGATACACAAAGAGAAGTTTGACGAAAAGTTTGGGAACGTGCAACACACTCTTGAAGCTTCCGTTGGTGAGTTCAATCCTTCCTTTACCGGTGACTTCGACTAGAGAGTTTTCCCCCATCATAATAGGAGGACCTTTGCATGCATCCGATGAATAATAGACTGCTTTTGTGGCAACCATGTGATGTGATGCACCTGAATCTACAATCCAAGCATTGGGAGAGGAGTTGATGGCAATCAAGGCATGGCTAGAATTTCCATTCTTGGGATTTTGATCTTCTCGCTTCTTCTTCTTGGCACCCTCGAGGATGCAATATCCAAGGTTTTTTTGATGAAGTATTTGAGTCATCAGATGTATTTGTTTCTGCATGCATGCAAATTCTGGATGGAATCCTTTATGGAAGTATGATCATTTCTCCCCTTTTCTTCCCTTTCCCCCTTTGGATCCGAAGCCATCGGTGAAGGATTTTGTGTACCCTTCCTTCTTAGGATGTGCATGAGATTTCCTTTTGTATTTATCTTTAGATTTATAATATTTATGGCTTCCATCTTGCACAGTAAGTGCATGCACCTTTGGGCCTTTGATTTTTCCCATGTTGATGAGTTTGGTTTTCTCTTGTGTCAGAGATTCGATAAATTTCTCAGGAGAAGGCATCTTCCAGGTGGCTCTAGAGGTGAATTTGATTGAATGGAATGTTGATACGCACATAGATAATTCAGGACCAAGTTTGGAAAGAATGGTGATAACCATTTTTTTCTCCTCCATATATTTATAAACCCCACAAGCTTTGAGTCGCGACAGTAAATCCTTGAATTTTGTAAAGAAATCTTGGATATTTTCGAAGATTTTTTGGATCCAATGTGAGAAATTACACCTCCATCATGTGTCCCCTCATCTCATCCTATTTTCCAAACATCCCTTCCAAGGTGGTCTAGGATTCATTGGGAGTCTTACAGGAAGATGTGTGAAAAAGGAGATCAGGAGAAATAAGACTGCAAATTGTTCTGAATGCTTCATCCATTCGATTTAAATACTTGGATTTTTATATGGCTGATGTAGGTTATGTATTTGTATTCAAGGTTAACCTATACATTCCTCTAGTTTGGATATGAATCATTATTCTCTCCTTCCATGCAAATTAATTGTAAGGTGTAAGAATGAATTATTTTGGGAAATCCATCTTTCCACTATCTTCAATCTTTTGTACCTGCAAAAATTTTGGTGTAGATTTTGCTTAGCAGTATGTCAGCTCTGATACCATGTAAATGTGTTGAACCTGCAAATAATAGATCTAGCTAGAAAATACTACACACATTTGCAGAGAGAAATTAAGAAATAAGAAGCAAGAGAGAAAGAATGGAAGAATTCTCATTAACCATAATGAATAATGAATAATTTACACATGATATACTCTGTATAACTCAACCAATGCACACTGGAGGAGAACCAATGCACCATAGTGGTGGTCTAGAGTGATCTGGACACACACCAGCAATTACGGGAATGAACTTCCACCTAGTCTAGTCTCTCAGGCAGTTATGAGAGTGAACTGCCACCTAGTTGAGTTAACTAGTCAACTAGTCTTCAGTTAACTGACTGAAACATAGTGTAGTGAGGAGTATATCAAGGAATCAAGGGTAATGCACCATTATGGTGATGAAACCAAGGATAATTCACATTATCATGGTGATGATACCAATGTTGCATGGTGACAAAACCAATGCAACATCTAGTCTCAACTCAACTAGTCAAACTAAAGTGTCAACTGAAGAGAATATTCTCTAGGTGGAATATTTTCCCCTAAAATATAAGAGACTGGATAATGAATAATAATGACTAATAAACAAGAAAAAACATTAGGAAAAAAAAATCCTAGGTGTGTGTGAAGTAACTCCAACAATTTTGAGCCATGACCAAATTCTCTTTGAGGGTACATAGAATAGCCTCTCAAACTGTAAGTGTTTGGTCAACCACCTAGAACTTTGAGACACCTGGAAGGTATGAGAGAACCAAAGGTGGATTTTTCCATATAATTATTCAAAATTAGTCATGCAATTAGTTGTATGGTAAGAAGTGTTGTACCATCATTCAACTAGTCATAACCATTGAGCCCACTGATTTTTTCTTTCAGATGCAAAACACCTCAAATATGTTTCCAAACAATTGTTGACAACTTCAGTTTTACCATCATTATGGGGATGATAATATGTGATGAGATCCAATTGGGTGCCCTGCAGCCTGAACAATACTTGCCAAAAATTGTTGGTGAAAGTGGGATCTCGGTCAAAAACAATAGAATGAGGCATGCCATGAAGCTTGAAGACATGATCCATGAAAAGTTGAGCCATAGTGGATGTGGTAAATGGGTTTTGAAGAGCAGATAAATGCGCGTAATTGGAAATATGATCAACAACCACCATGATGACTGACTTATTGCTCGATTTAGGTAATCCCAAAATAAAATCCATAGTTGTATCCCTCCAAATAGCAGGTGGAATCAGAAGAAGTTATAGTGTGCTAGAAGATTTGACTGTTTTTCCCTTGTTTCATTGAAAAACATCACATTCTTCCACAAAAGTGTGAACTTCATTTTTCATACCATCCCAAAAAAAAGAAAATTTGACCCGATCATAGGTTTTGGTAAACCTTGAGTGCCCAGCTGTGGGTGTAGCATAAAGCTCAGAAAGAACTGTGGATTTAAGTTTTGATTGTTTTCTTAAATACAAATGACCTTTGTAGCAAAGCTCATCATTATGTCAAGAGTACCAAGGGGAAATTGTAGAATTGGCTTGCAATTGTTGGATCAAAGACGAAATCTTTGGATCTTGTAGCCATTCCTAGAAAACAACTAGGACCCAATCTGGTATAATGAAGGAGAGGGGAAAAAGGGACCCTTCATCTTCATATTTTCTTGAAAGAGAATCAACAACCACATTTTATTTTCCTTTCTTGTAAATGATCTCATAATCATATCCAAAGAGATTATTTAGCCATTTTGTTGCACCGAGGAGGAAGGGAGTCGCTCCAGAAAATACTTGAGGATTTGATGATCTGTCTTAATTTATAAGAGATGCCCTAATAGATAAGGATTTCAGAGATCCACTGCATGCATAATAGACAACATTTCCTTTTCATATATTGATTGGCCCAAATTTTTCTTTGACAATTGTTTGTTGGTAAAGGCCAAAGGCTGACCATCTTGCATAAGGACCATTCCAATTCCTCTCCCAGAAGCATCACATTATAGGAAAAAGGTCTTTGTGAAATCGAGGAGGGCTAGGACCGAAGTGGTGCACATAGCCGCCTTCAAGGCTTGAAAGGCCTGATCAACTGCGAGAGTCCAAGTGAAAGAATTATTTTTAAGGAGAGCGATGAGAGGTGCCACAATCTTTCCATAATTCTTAACAAACTTGCAATAATATCTTGTTAAATGTAGAAAACCACACAATATTTTGAGAGGATTTGGGAGAGGCCAATCTTGCATAGCTTCAATCTTCTTAGGATCCACTCTGACACCTTTGTTGCCAACAATATGACCCACGTACTCGACTTCCAAGGCTCCAAAATCACATTTAGATTGTTTGAGGAAAAGTTGGTTCTGAGAGAGTAGATGGAGAATTCGATCCACATGAACAAGATGGGTTGTCCAAGTTTTACTATAGATGAGGATATCATTAAATAAAACTAAGACAAAATGATGGAGAAAAGGATGGAATACATGATTCATGAGGAATTGGAAAGTGGAGGGACCATTACACAAGCCAAAGGGCATGACCAAAAACTCATAGTGGCCCTCATGATTTTGAAATGCAGTCTTAGGAATGTCTGCCTCTTTCATACGTATATGGTGATAGTGAGAACGAAGATAAAGTTTAGTAAAGAACTGGGCACCACTCAATTCATCTAAGATATCATCAATGATAGGAATGGCACATTTTTCTTTGATGGTGAGTTTTTTAGGGCGCAGAAGTCAGGATACATGAACCAAGAGACTTCCTTATTAATGACCACGACCACAGGAGAATAATAGGGTCTCCTAATAGAACGAATAACGCCTACAGTGAACAATTATTGAACGATTTTCAAAATTTCATTTTTCTGGGCAAAGGGATGATGATAAGGACGAACATTGGGAGGAAGGTTGTTAGTCACAAGGGGAATGGAATGATAATGAACACCATGGGAAGGAGAAAGTCACTAGGGAGTGGAAAAAACAATTTCTGGAGGTTCTGCGACACATAGGGTGTCTCAGTGGCGTGAATGGAATGAAGTTGTGCAATAATGTCAGAATGATATTTTTTGAGGAGATTTTCCATGCAAAGGGAACTGATGATCTCAAGGGAACCTATTGTGATTCCTTGTAACTTATATTGTTGGCCCTCCTGGTTGAATTGCATGGTTAATTCCTTAAAATCCATGATAATGGGACCTAGAGTCCTTATCCATTTAGAACCCAACAGAATGTCACAACCACCCATGTTGATAGAAAAAATATGATATTTCAAGTGGAACTGACTAATTTGGAGATGCACATTTTCACAACGCTCCCCACATTTCATGGATCCACCATTGGCCATCATGATTTGAAAATTATTGACTGCATGGATATAGAAATTAGTTTCTTGGGCAATGAGGCGATGAATAAAATTATGGGTGCTTCCACTATCAACAAGGATGGTGACCTTCTGATGCTTGATGTAACCAATTAGCTTGAGGATTTGGGGAGCAAATAATCCCATGAGAGAATTCAGGGAAATGACCAATTCAAATTCGGGAGGGTCAGAGGGTGGGGTCATGTTAGTGGGTTCAAGTGACTCGGTGACAGGGGGGGCTCAACATCGTCTTCATAAACATCCTCAGACATGGCCATAAAAATATTTTGTTCCTTACACTTGTTCCCAACAAAATATTTGTCATCACAATTATAACAAAGGCCCTTGAGTTGGAATTCAACCATTTCTTCCTTGGTCAATTTATGGATCTTTAGTGGAGTGGAAGGAGGAGTGGGAGTGACTGGTTTAGGGTGAGGAATAAAGGAGGGTTTTTTTGTTTGAGAAGAGACAAAATGTTGTACTTCCTTAGCTATTTTAGTAGATTCCACCCAACTCTAAGGCCAATCCATGAGGATATGGGCACATATCTCATCCTTGAGGCCACTGATAAAACATTCTCAGAAAAAAGCATCAGACATGCCCTCTGTGCGGAAAGCCAATCGCTCAAAAGAATCTATAAAGTTGTCCACTGTGCCAGATTGTTTCAACTTTGTCAAACGACTTAAATGGTTGGTGTTAGTGTCAAATCATTCATAAAGCTCTACCACAAATTGTGTCCAAGCCACATACCCTTAGCGGGCATTTTTTCTCCATTACCACCATTTCCAACGTTCTTGATCTAGATGGAGAACAACATATCGAAGTTTGGACAACTCATATTTAATGCCATGAAAAGAGAAATAATGTTCCATTTGAGTTACCCAACCAGTGGGATCCGAGCCATGAAAGAGAAAAGTCTAGGAATTGGAGGAATTTTCACCTTCGAAGTGTAAAGGTGGGTCAGAGGAGGTAAGGTCTGCAGGGATATTTATCTTGGTGCAGATCATGTTAGTGAAAGATGCAAGCTAGGTAGTGAGGTATTGTTTGATGGTTTCCATTTTTGCATCTATTGAGTAATGCATGCTTTTATTGATGGTGGCAATATTGGAATTGATTTTCCTCACTTTATGTTGGGTCTCTATGGAAGTAGAAGACAAGGAATTGAATCGAGCTTCCAAGTCTTGGCTATGGGCATGGGACATGATGAAAAGGGAAAACATAAAGGGACAGGTGGGACCACATAGAAAATGGGTTATGGGTATCATGCCGATTAGGGCGACGAGGGGAATCCAATGGGGTAAGACCCAAATAAGGGTATCAGAATGGGGTCGGGTCCACGAGAAAAAAAATTGTTGAAAAATGATAGGTATGATGGAAATTAGGGCGAAGAGAGGATTCCAATGGGATAGGGCTCAAATAATGGTGCCAACATGAACCAAACCTTTTTTGTTTTTACTCTTATGGAGTTATACTCCTATCTGAAAAATACTGCAATGTTGAAATGCCCTAATTCTTGACAGGAAGAAATGTGTAGTAATTTCACAACCAGAATGCATGAGGCACAATTGTGCAGAAATAAATCTTGTCTGTTCTATTTTTGTTTCCTTCCCAAGGGTTAGGGTATGCAGGGTGTCTACAGATAAGGTTTTTCCCTGTACTATATCTCTCTGATATACATACGAGGTCCAACAGTAGTACTCGACCCAATATCTCAGGGCACCAACTAAGGATGCTAGACCGTGCCCTTAGTCGTACTACCCGACTACCCAGGTATTAGAGAGTATCTTCCTGAGTGTTTTTCTCTTTGGCACTGTACCAATCAGGAAGCCAATAGATTTATCTATCGAGGGCTTCAGGAGATCTAGGCTGATCCGTATACAAGTGTTGTCTGATGCGCTACCATTCGAAGGGGTACCAACAAGGATTACAAGGCTGGAAAACAGATGTGTGATTGAATACCACATGTATTTCTTGTGTGTATTACTCCCTGACCGTAGGTTTATGTGTGTAACGAAAAATCTCTGTAGTTTTAAGACGTCGAAATACGCCTCTACCCGAGAAAAAAAAAAACCCACAATTTTCTGCCGAGGAATGTGCTCTGATACCACTTGTAATATTCCAGATAGAATATAGTATGCAGAATAAAAATATTTATCAAGCAATGTTTGAACAACAATAATGTAACCAGATCAATATAAAAAATAATACTAGAATAACACCTGAAAGAACACCTTTATTACTGATAACAATGTTCATTTGCCACTTCGAGGGGGCAACCTTTAGTAGAGAAGATCTCTATTACAATAATATCCAAGACAAAACTTCTCATACTCTCTACTCATATTTATACTAAATATATTTATCCAAAAGAACAATCTAGAGGAAGATCCTTCTAGAGGTGGAAGCTTCTATTAGGTCTTCTTACATTTTACTTATTCTTCCTTATTGCTAGGCCGTATTAATATTGTCCTATATTACATGGAAATATATTATTCTACCTACATGAGGGGTTAGGGAGGTTAGGTCCCTAACATATCTAGAGTTGTTTTTGGTACCTTGGGGCTTGCAGTCATTAGTGGTAGGTTCCCTCACTATTTCCAGTGGGAATACCTCAATGTCCCCTACTTTATAATTTCTACCAGGTGTTCAACACCAACTCATCCACTCACACTTGTTAGATAGTATCATGGTACCTTGAATCCCACTATCATCATCAATGGTTTGTCTCACATTTTTTAACAATATACATCAATGATCGGTAATCAAATGATGTCTCACTTTGTTCAAATTCAACACATCTATTCACATACTATAGACTTGTACCATGAAAAATCATTGTGAAGACAACATAGTTACCAACTTAACGAGAACTCTACAAAGTTCTCATTTTTGGGGGGGTCAATTTTTTTACCCCGTTTTTAAAAATGGTGCTATCGGTAGTAGCCCCCCTCCCTTTTTAGGTGGTTTTTGATATTTTGAATTTTCTGATACATAAGGTTTCCACTTTTTTTCTTAAATGCTTGTTTTTTTTTGGTAAATAAAAATATTGTATAACCTTGCCTTAGCAAAAAACACATGTTTCTGAGTAAACATTATAGCACGCCATATGTTCTTCCACCGTAGTGGAAACCAGAACGCATGGACAAGACAATTGTTCATTGATCCTAATTTTTTTTTTTTAAAGAGAGACAACTGTCAACATACAAACATGGGAACGTGCCACCTGTTCTGCCACAAGGGTGGAAACTAGAACAGGCAGTGGACTGAGTTCCCTGACCACCTATCGATCCAGAACCAGAGTTTGTGGTGTGAAAAAATTACAAAAACTTAGCAATTAGACCAGAGAAAAAACCTCTGAGAGCACTAGACATGGGGCGAACCCGAGCATTCATCTTGGCAAAGTCGGAAGACGAAGGGCTGGAAGCAAGTCAAGCATCGACTCTTCTTAGGCTCCCCTAATAAGGAGTCATACAGGACATCCAAGCACTTGCTGAAGGTGCTCTAGCGGTGTTGTTTCTCTTCCAAATCTTTGCACATCTTGAAGATAAACACCAAGTGGTCTTCCATAAGTCTGCAAGAGTTGGGAGCTGGGTGAGCCTATTCATCAGCTTCATCATCTGCCTCATTTGTTCCAGGTTCTTCATCCATGGTAGCAATGACAGAATCCGTGGTAGGGTCCTCGTCCATAGTGGCAGCCGAATTCTATCTCGAATGTTCCTCCGGGAGAGAGACTTCCTCTTCCACAATGAAACCTTTCTCGGCTGGATCCTGGAATGGGGTGGTGGTGCAAGTGGTCGACTGGTGCTCCAAGGCGGTTGACGGTAGGAAAGGAAAAATCTCCTTCCATTTGGGTGGAATTTCTTCTTCCATTGGGCATCCTCCATGGAGATCCTCTATGCTTGAAGGACGGGGCTCTGGTTGAGCCTTTTCAAACCAATTCTGACTAGAAGAAGGAGGGTGGTCCGAGCTGTCGCCTAGTACAAGAGCTAAAGGTCCCAGACATTTTTTTTCTACCAAACCGGATGTAATAGGCTAGCCCTCCCCGGGGCTTAGCTCTCTCGCAAGGCATGGCTAAGCAGAGAACAGAGCGAACGAAATCAACAGTGGTGCGAGCAAGGGTGTGAAGCAAAACAAGAAGAATGATACCATGAACAACAATTGAATTCCCGATATAGAACCCCCCACAGGATGAAAGGACTAGGAGGACAGACAATTTGATGGCTCTGGTAGCGATTAGTGAAGGAGTAATGAAAATTATCGGTTTCGTACTGATGTTGAGGAGCCGAGTCTGGGTCTCCATTAAGGCCCAACACACTAGACCTTGGCATTCATGTAAATTAACCATCGCAACTGGACAGGGGAGGAGGGTGGTGGAAAGGGGATTTAACTGCCCTTGTATCCTCCCCATCCAATGACGGGTGTGCTCCATGTGTCACCCCATCTGGGGAAAATGCTTGTTTTTTCATTTATTTTCAAATTGTTCATTTTTTTTTCTCAATGGTGTTTTTTCATCTATTTTTTTTTATTCAATGGTGTTTTTAATCATATTTTCATGCTTCATCCAATGTTAAAAATGTTGTACACCATTTTTTTTTTTTGAAATTAGGATTTTTCATATAAATATCTTCCCTTAATTAATTTATGGTTCCATACTTTTTAAATATAGTGGAAAATATCATTTTTAACACATTTTTTTTACTTTTACTTCAATACATAGAAAATAATTGTAGTTAAATAACACTATTTTTTAATATTTAGCAAAAAAATATAATTCATATTTTTTTAATCAATTAAAAACTAAAAAAAAAGAATTGAAATTGAAAAAAAACTAAAAAATTAAAAACAAATTTATATTAAAAAAAACTATTGAAAAAAAATCTAAAAAACTAAAG
>JZKD02S1769615.1:553480-579356 GCA_000966675.3 Picea glauca | reverse complement strand
TATATATATATATATATATAATTGTTTTTAATAATTTAAATTATTGTTTTCAATAATAATAGAAAGATTTAAATTATTGACCGTTATTTTTCTTGAATCAGTTTTTCGGGAACCTTCAGGGATACTTCAATGCATCCTCTTCCCTCAAAGATGTATTTCAGCCATCATTTTCCCCTTCTTACTTCACACATTAGGTGACATCTGTTATAGCATAAAATGTCATATCTATACATTTGTGTCATGGCCTAACCCTTTCCCAAAGCTTACTCGAAATTTTTCCATGTTACCTCTCCAAAATCATCTAAAAAACATTCCTTATGGGCATATACACGGGTTTCCTTGGTGCAAACATGGATATCCATGACTCTCAAGCTTACAACCCACATATGCCCTCAAAATTTGTAAAAAATAGAATATTCTCATGTTTTTGGCAAGGTTTTTCGGTTGGGATCATTTTCCAATGTCCCATGTGCATACATAACGTAATCCAACTCCCCCGACTCTTGGGGAGGCTATAAAATCACCCTTGAGGGATAAGGAGAGATCAAGTCCCTTGGTGCAAGATTACGCTGCCAAGTTTCTAGCAACCCTCCCTTCCCTATAATCCTCTGAGCAAAACCCCCTATTATCTGTAAACTCATTTTCCAACATTTATTTCCTATTTATATGGCTATTGGGTGTATCCTTATCCCTACTTGTACCATTCAAGGAAGAACACAGTGGTTGAGTTGATGCTTCAGGGATTCTTGGAGGAACCCAAACAATTGGCTTCAAGATGGTGTCAAAGGAGAGACAAGGTTGTAACTTACCTTTCTGATTTGGTGTGAATAGAAGAATTTGTTTTCCCTCTTATCATGTATTCATTGTATGTATTTGCTTACTAAGTGTACTTTCTATATGATACATGACATGTATACCTTTTGATCATATAACTACCTTTGTAGCAACTCTGGTATTGTGGCCATTTTGCAGGTTACTTTCAATAAAGGATCTATAATTTGTCAAGAGAAAAGAGTGGTATCGACATCAAACGAGAGACCTAAGGTGCACCATTTCTCCCTCATTCTTTCCTAACTTCTCCCTATAAAGTAGTTATTATTTCAGTTTTTTTTGTGCTTGTCTTGGAGGGAATATTTCTATCTTCTCCATACATTCTTTATTTGATGTGATTTTCACCCATAATCATTGGGGAAATATTCCATCAACACTAATATCAATAATTGTGTCTGCATGATGCCTTCCACGACGGGAGGATGCGGAGCAGGGGGGCTAGGCCTTAGCCTATGAGGATGAGGACCTAGCACCGAGCCACACCCATAATTCTCTTTCCCGTGCGGACCCACGACCCACCCCCTAGAATTCATAAATGTCAAAGTAGTTGATGCAATGAACCAACATAAGTTGTGCCCATAATTTCCTGATGAAATGTAGAGACACCTCCCTTTTATTACGGGGAGGTTTGTCAAAAACCATAAACCACATATCCATCCAATTATATTTAAATTGTTGGTGGATGCACCAATCCATACAAATACATTTGTTTGTGACTGATGGTCGTAGTTTGGTTCTAGGATCAATAAAAAGTTACACCAATTCTTTTTTTGTGATGTTCAAGTCTCTCACTTGGTTTTTATCTATGCTAGTCATATAATACTCAAACATCCTAGTTATGTCATAAAAAATATTGGTTAATTTCCCTTGGGAACTTGCAATGAACGATACAATGGTGTCCAAGTGGCCAAGGACAATTGGTTAGGCTCTTTAGTACTTCATAAGTCTTCGACAATTGATCTAAGAGACATCAACCCTTGATCAATTTCCATGTTTACATTTTTTGGTTGTGGGTTGCAGTTTGGTGTGCCTTCATGTGGTTGTGTTGGGTTTTGATTTTCTCTTCATGTTAAAAATGTGATTTATATTAATTCTCACGAAAGCATTACCGAGATTCCTAATTTTACCAATAAATTAAGTTAATTTTTTAAATAAAATTTGAAAAATACAAAAAACATGAAATTAAATAGTTTAGGAAATGAAAAAAATAAGAAATTTAATGCGAATAAATAAATGGATTTCCTCAGAGACATGTCAATATCCTTTAGATACTTCGTCTACAAATTCCAAGCATTTAATTCACTCAATTCTTTCGGAAATGTGCATCGTGGTGGTGGAATGGAAAAAAAGGGTTGTGGGCCCTTTTAATTGGGCCTAATAGGAACGTGTGTGTGTTCCTTTTGGGCCCTTTTAATTGGTCCCAATAGAAATTCACACATGTTCCTAGAGAGCACGATCATTCGTGCCGAGGAGCGTATGTGGCATCCTAGGCAACAATTCAGGGTTTATCGAGTCTATCACATTAGGAACACATGCACACACACACTGCTGTGTGACCACATTCATGCTCACCCCATTGCCACTTTTTTTTCCATCAATTTTGTGCACATGCCCAAGTTTGATATCCAATTTATGTTCCATACTATTTATATTACAAAATGAGCTAGATCACTAAATGAGGAAATACTAGATAATGTTGAGACACATAACTAATCTCAAAGAAAGATATTCACAATAACACCATATGATATTATCAATGAATAATTGGTTCCCTTATTAAAAATGAGTTTACCTCCTTATATATCATGGTTCCCTTATTAAAAATGAGTTTACCTCCTTATATATCACTTTGTTGGTCGGGGAAAATTTCACATTCATTACTTGTGCCCCAAATAACTTTTGAGATTCTCATCACTAAATGAGGAAACCCTAGATAGGGTTGAGTCCCATAACTAAGCTCAAAGAAAGATACTCACAATAACACCATATGATATTATCAATGATTAAAGGAGTTTACCTCATTATATATTATTATTCATAAGAAAATAATTTCCATTTATGAATGTGGGATAGATTGGTTTACACAAAAAAATGAACATTAACATATAATAAATTCATAAAGTGATTTTATTATATAGTAAGGCTTATATCTCAATTTAGGGACAAATTGTTAATTAGCTTTTCTTCTAGTTCTTTAATATTGTCCCTAAGATTGTGATTTTCTTTTATCTCTTCTCCATGCCTTCATTGTTTGTGTTTTTTTTTTCTATTTCTTGTAGGGTAGTCTCCATTTTATGTTGTTGAGTCTCAAACCTTAATAGTTTATTGTCTATGAGTCTCTTAATCTTACCTTCTAAAGATCTAAATTTATTATCAAGTATTATTGCTAACTCACTTTGAAGTTTGACTTTTCTCTCTTCTATACATTTTCCTAATGATTCTATATATTAATATAAAATTTTTAAAATTACTTTGATAGCCCTCCCTTTAAAAAATTTTAGTATAAACAATAAATTAATCATATTAAAAAGCAAAAAATTAAAATTAAAAACTTGTACATCTAATTCACGGTAGATTTACATAATCCACCACAACATCAATCACATATCAACTTCCTAATGTGATTCACCCCAAGCTAGAATGTATTCACCATAAACATAAACAAAGCAGGTCAGAATGTATTCACAGCAAGTGAATTAATGTATGCATTCCCCACAAAAAAAATTATATACATTCACCGAAGATATAGAATGTATCGAAAACATAAAGGAAGATGATGTTAGCAAAAAAAGTATGGGCATGTATGGCCTGTCTAAAGAAACATTACAGCGAGTTTCTTAGATAGACTTCGTGAGAGTTAGTTTTAAAAAATACGTTATGAATCTTCTTCCTATTGGTTATTCTATTTAGACTTTGAAGTTCACACATATAAATTACTTGCTCATGATATATGAGAGTTTAACTGTTTTAAGTTTTGATTTTTTTTTAGATATTTTTGTTTAATTTTATAAAAAAAATTATTGAATTTATAAATTTGAAAAGTTAATTTTGTATAATTTTAATGTTTTATAAGTTTTTTAGAACATTAAATTTATTTTTATATTAAAAATACAATTTAAACGATAAAAAAATTATGATTTAATACAAATTTATCTCATTTTATTATAAAGAAAAAAAACAAAACATAAAATAATTAAAAAAAACGTTAAGACTTAAATGGCATTAGTTATTATGCAATCTGATGCTTTGAAAGACTTAAATGGCACACGTTATTATGCAATCTGATACTTTGAAATTTAGGAAATGGACAAACTTTGAATAATAATTACGAAAGCTGCCAAATGCGACAGATACAATTTTCTCTAACTTGCGCGGGAAGCATATCTGGGAGCATATCTCTCTTCATAAATGACAAAGCTGTCAAATGGGTTCTTATCGTTTTCGATTCATTCAACTATGATGTCGCCCAATGAAACGGAAATGACTTCAACGTAAAACAGAACTGTTTGATAGATAGAAATTGCTTAAATATCATTTTCTGTTGAAAATATTAAAAAAAATGGTTGTTACAAACAATTTTCGAATTAAGCCTTAATCCATTTACAATTCAAGGGTAAGAAGGATCTATTTTCCTATTAAGTTTGAATTATACGATTCAAGGGTAAGAAGGATCTATTTACTTATTATGTTCTTGAATTTTGCATACTGCTATGCCTTAATCATGTAAGATATTGTTGGATTAACAACCCCATTTTTGGGAATTGATTTAGTGGACTAACGGCTACTCTACATGAGACTAACTGCCCATTCAAGGTAATTCAAGGTAATGTTGTTGGTTTAGTACTAATACTTGGGGTTTTTGGTGTAATGTCAAATCTTAATATGGTATGAGAGCTTTGGTCCAAATTCAATTCCCGAGTTACAAGTTAAGATGGTAATAATATTACTGGTTTGAAAGTTTACTAATATCTGCAGGTTTGGTGTAATAGCAAACCTTAATATATCTGGATGATTCTTAACTTGTTTGTAGATTGTATTGATTAATGTTCTTAAATTTTGCCTACTGCTATGCCTTAATCCTGTAAGATATTGTTGGATTAACAACCTCATATCTGGGAATTGATTTAGTGGACTAATACTTGGAGCTCTGGGAATTGATTTAGTGGACTAATACTTGGAGCTTTTGGTATAATGTCAAACCTTAATATGGTATCGAGCTTTGGCCCAAGTTGAATTCCCCGAGTTAAACGTCAAGATGATGATAATATTACTGCTTTGGAAGTTTACTAATAACTGACTGCCCAAGTTGAATTCCCCGAGTTAAACGTCAAGATGATGATAATATTACTGGTTTGGAAGTTTACAAATAACTGCCTGTTTTGGTGTAATAGCAAACCTTAATATATCTCGATGATTCTTAACTTGTGGATTGGATTGATTAATCTTATCGGAAGGCTCAGTCACCCAGTCAAGTTATCCATCGATTGGATTTCAGATACGTCTCGCAATGAAGTAAAGTCATGTTCAAAGATGTAGTGATCAATATGCGTCAATGCCCGACTTGAAGATTGAATGGCTTAAAAAAACTTAAAATATCTCAAGATGACGCTTACGTTTGTGATTTAGGTTATTGTATGGGTTATTTCGGAAAGTTCGTATCAGTTTTTGAATGGACGTTTCACACAGGTTAATGTGCTCTACAATCTACCTTTGATAACCGATCATATTAACCTGGTCCGAAACGTGGATAAAAAATTGATGTAATCTTTTGCCAAATAATCTATAAAAATCTTTAAAAGTAAATCAACATTTTTTTTTATAAGTAAGAATTTATATATAAGGAGCCTTCAAAAAACCAGAGTTACAAAGCGTGCAGTAATGCCGTACTGTAGTAATTGAACTGCCCCACGGGGAAACCAATTCAGCCAGTCGGTGTTGGGATCAAAATGACTACCATTCTTACAAAAACTGAAAAACAGAGCGAAGAAGTAAACTAAAGTAATAAGTAAAACGCTAATACTGGCCTTCATGAGGCCACATAAGACCCATGTGCTGGTCATACACTTGGCTTGTAAATTGGCCAGCCAGGCGGAGAGGTGGCATGGGTTGCAAGGTCCCATGATTCCTCTTCGACAAGTGCCCCTCTCCATTCCATTTGCTCATTCGTGTCGGCATTTGAGTCAACCATTTCCAGCCTGTTGTCGGGCCATGTGCCTCCCGCTACCCTAGGCGCATGCAATCCCAGTCCTGCTGCACCGTACACCCCGAGAGTTTCTCCTTCGGTGGGTGTTTATTCCTCGTCCATGGCCACATGCATGGTCTGCCCAGAGTCGTCGCCACCTCCTGTGGGAAGCCCCCTTTCACTTGAGTCTCCTGTGTTCATGTGCTTTGTTGCCCTTGTTGCTTCTGGTGTGAAGTGGAAGGCCCCCTGGAAGGTGGAGAGGATTTGGAGGAGTGTAGAGGTCTTCCCATCCAGTAGCTCCAGTCGAAACTAAAGGTCATCCAAGCCCTGTCGAAGCTCGAAGACCAGCCCGTAGAGAATGGCCAGGCTATCCTGCAATTGCGAGTCTGGGACTGAATCTGAAAAGGAGTGTGGCCTAGGCGGAGGTTCCCGTAGAAGAGGTGGTGCTTCCAAGGGTGGGCGAGTGGAGGAGGCCTCTGGTGGAGTCAGTGTGCTGACTGGTGAATTTGGTGGTACTACAGGAGGTGCCCAAGATGAGGAGGCTTTGTCAAGGATGGGTTCTGAGGGAAGACCGAGCGATCTATCAGAGAGTGCCAACCCCTCAAGCCGGGAAGCAGGAGGGGAGGAGGGGATGAGTGGTGCTTGTTCAGACTGTGAGGAATGCAAGGAGTGCGAGAGGGACGACCCAGGGGAGGAGCCCGGGGAGGTTGAAGGCACTCGAGCGAGGACCAAATGAGGCCATTGTGGTTGCCAGGGCGAGCCTCTCCTTGGCTTGCCTCTCTGTCTCAGCATTCTGACGGTACAGGGGGAGAAGGTGAGCGTAGGAAAAGATCCCATATGGTCGAGGAGGAGCTGGAGAAAAATTCGGTTGCAGGAGAGTGCAACGAAGGAGGGAGGCTGGAATGAGTCATATCTTCGTGGATGATGAAGAAGAAGGCGATGTCGCATGCGCAGAGTAAAGGTGCGTTCAATGAGTAGAGCCATGGAGGGAATAGCTTGAGGAGGTCAGGCGCACCAGGCTTAATGGTGTTTGCGACGTCATATGGGGGAGTTAAATGCATGGGGTTGGCGGTGGTGCGTGCCACGCTTCAGTCACATGGAAATCTCCATGCTGGCCTCTTCATGCCTCCTCCAAGTGCCATGTGTCCCGCACTATCACCCCATCTGGGGGTCTATCCACTGCTGCGACTTTTTCAGCGCACTGTTGGAGTATGGGATGCATAGGATTGAGGGAAGTTTAGCACAGGAGTTCTGGTCCTTCCCAATTCGCTCCTAGATTTTCCAGTTCATCCGCAACCTAATTTGCCTTTCTCCTGATGTGTGAGGGGATGAAGGTCTGATTGGGTTGTGGGAGATTCACAATTGTTCTTAGTCTGTAGGAGAGTCTCCAGCAAGGTGAGATTCACTCTGGGTCAACTCCATTCAATATTTTCCCGAAGAGATTGGTAATGACTAGCGAATCCCCTTCAACAATCAGCTTGGTGAAGTTGTGCTCAATTGCTAATTGCAGGCCTCGAGTGAGCCCCCATAACTCAGCAACATTGTTCGTAGTGTGGCCTAGGCTTCCTGCGTTAATAAGAATAATATGGCTTCGGTGATCGCGGAAGACCACTCCAAAACCTGTTGCCCCTGGGTTACCCTTGGAGGCTCCATCGAAGTTGAGTTTGATGACGCCTTTCATGGGGGGGGTCCAATACATGGGGTTTCTTTGAAGAGGTTGAGAGGTGAGGGGGGGAGACGGATTCTGAACCAGATTGACTTTCTAGTGCTAAAGAATACTTTGCTTAGAAGGAGGGCCATTCAGATCCGTTGCATGCCAATGTTGTAGCCTGATGGTTTCCAGTATGTTGAGGCAGCTTTGCTTCCAACAGTGCTGCCAAGGGAGTGAATCATTCCTAAATATTCTTCTGTTCCTTTCCTTCTAGATTTGCCAAAGTATAAAGCCCGAGAGAAGTTGCCAGATACGATTGAGAAGGGGTGATTGAAAAGCATTGTCTCTCCATTCTGCTATGGTGTCGATGATACTATCCCGCTTGTGGTCCGAGGTGCGCATGATCAGTGCACCTTGATCCAAAACTTGACTGGTGTAGTGGCAAGTGTTGAGGAGATGGTTCATAGTATTGACTTCTTCTCCACAAAGCATATAGATGGACAGACCAACAAAACCCCTTTTCGAGAAGTTATCCCATGTGAGGATACTCGAGTGAGTTACAAGCCAGAGGAAAAGGATGATTTTTGGCCAGTGCTTCAGGGCCCAGATTTTGTTCCACTCCTTCCTTAGGGGTAACAGATCCGAATGAGTTTTAAAGGCATAGGATTCTTTTATGATGAAGGTGCCCCTTGGCAAGTATCCCCATCATAGGATGTCGTCCCCCACTAGAATGGGGATTTTCCTTTTATTGATTTCACTGTGCCAGGGCCGAAGGTCCACGTGTGCCTCTAAATTCAGGTGCTCCTTGTTTGAAATCCATCCTCTCCAGGTGGGCTTTGTTGGATTGTCCTGCCAGTAATCTGCCACTTTTGTCAGGCCTGCCTATGTGGCTGGGATGCTGAAGGTGTCAGCCTAGTCTTCATACTCTAGAATTAGCCATTGCTGCCACGAATATTTCTAGAACAAAGTTGTTTTCCCATTTCTAATTTCCCAGAAGGCATGACTTGTGACAAGATGTCGATTCTGCCTGGCTTCCATCCAGATTAGGGATCTGGGGTTGTACCCATTCCATCTAATCAGGTTCCTCTCTGCCATGTTGGGTGAATATTTCCTTCTCCAGAGCTTGGCCCACAGATCTTGAGGTTTTTTGAGCCATCTCCACCAGATCTTAGCGCTTAGGATTTTGTTCATCAGTAGGGGATCCCTTAACCTAAGGGCCCCTTGAGCTTTGGGTTTGCAAAGTTTGTCCCAGTTGATCAGTGCCAGTTTTTTCCCTGTTTTAAGGCCTTGCCAGAGAAAATTCCTTTGCAAGTTTTTGATGGTAGTAAGGACAAAGTTTGGGGCCGCGAGAGCAGAAAAGATATAGACAGGTAGGGCTTGTAGCGCAGCTTTAAGTAAAATGAGGCGACTGGGGAGATTGAGGGCTCTGTAGGTCCAGGAAGAAAGCCTCTTAGCAAAGAAGGAGAGACGATGCTCCCACAAACTGTTCCTTAGGGTGTTGTTCAACAAGGGGATGCCGAGGTATTTGGATGGAAGGGAGCTTCGGGTGAAACCCAGGATTTCAGAGATATGATGTTGAATCGGAGTTGGTGTGTTGAAGAAGAAAATTTGGGATTTGTATTTGTTGAAGTCTAGTCCTGAGGCATCACACAATGTTTGAAGGATTGAGAGGAAAGAGTGGGCTTCCTTTACTGTGGGGGATCCCATCATCAGGGTATCGTCAACAAATTGGTTGTGGGAGATTGGACGAGAGATACCGTGTAGGGGTAGACCAGTCAACGATTTACTTTCTATGGTGGCATGAATAGAGTGACTGAGACCCTCGGCCATGATGATGAAAAGGAAAGGGGATAAAGGGTCCTCTTGTCTGATTCCTCTGGAGGGAGAAAAAGGACGAGAAGGGACCCCATTAACCAGGGAGAAAAAGGACGAGAAGGGACCCCATTAACCAGGATAGAAAAGAAAGCAGAGGAGGTAAGATTTAGAATCCAATCTACCCAAGTGAGGTCGAAGCCAAAGGCCAGGAGCATTGCACGCATGTAATCCCAACTTAACTTATCAAAGGATTTGGAAAAGTCCAGTTTTAGGAGCATACCCAGCGTATGAGTCTTCTGCAAGGAGTGAATCACTTCATGCATTAGGATGATGCTGTCCAATATTTGTCTGCCTTCCACATAGCCCGATTGCTGTGGAGAAATGATCTGCGGTAGGATGGGCTTGAGTCATCTGGCGATCACTTTGGTTAGGAGTTTATAGATGATGTTGCATAGAGAGATGGGTCAAAATTACTTGGGGTGATTGATATGCCCCTCTTTGGGAATGAGGGTTAGGAAAGTAGCGTTGAGAGTCGGGAGGACTTGCCCTAAAGATCTGGAGTCTTCAATGATTTCCCAAACCTCTTTCCTGATCATTTGCTAGCAGTGATGGAAGAATTCACTAATAAATCCATCCGATCCTGTAGCTTTGCCTTTGGGGGTGTCCTGGAGCGCCTGATCTACTTCCTCAAGAGTGATGGGCTTGAGCAGAGTTGCATTCTGTTCCTGAGTGATTAAGGTGGGTATGTGCTGCGTAATCTTGGAAATGGCTTAAGATCTGTTATGTATGGGTTTCGCTAGGAGGTCTTTGTAGTAAGCGACCGTTTCCTTCTCCAGATCCTCATGAGAATGAATGAGTTGGCCATTGCTAGAGGTTAGTTGCGTGATTCGATTGGTGTGCCGTCATTGAAGGGTGGACCTGTGAAAAAATTTGGTGTTTCGGTCACCCTCCTTGAGCCACTGGATGCAAGATTTTTGTTTCCACAGAATCTCTTCTTGGGCTTTCCTGTCTTCCAACTGTTGGCTTAAAATTGCTTCTTGGGTTTTGAGGTCTTTAGTGAGTCCCTTCTCTCGGATTTGTCTTTATACAATGCTCATTTGATCCTTCAGGTGCTTTTGGGAGGCGAAGATATTGCCAAAGGTTTGCATATTCCAGAGTCTTAGCTGTTGCTTAAGATTCTTGAGACTTTGCTGGAACCGGTACATCTTAGAGTCGTAAGGTATCTCTGCCTCCCTCCACCACCCATGGATTTTTTCATGAAAATCCAGGTGGCTGAGCCAGAACTGTTCAAACTTGAAGAGTTTCCGACCTGGGGTGGCCGGCACATCCAGCCATAGCTGAATGGGCCAGTGATCCGACCCATGAAAATCCAAAATGGTGGCCTCAAGAGCTGTGCCTTCCAACAGTAGGGAGTCTGATATTAGGAACCGATCTAGTCTGCAAGCTATTTGATGTGTTCTAGTTCTTTTGCTTGTCCAAGTGAAGGTGCCATTGGGGGTTTCTAGGTCAATGAGGTCGATGTTATCTATAAGATTTTGAAAATCACTCGATTCCTATTCCAGGCTCCAAGTTCCTCCTTTTTTTTCATCCAGGTTGCGTATCAGGTTGAAATCTCCCCCTACAATCCATTTGTTGTCCTTGGTTAAGGTAGACAAGTACTCCATATTTCCGAGGAAGGCTTGGTTATTCCTTGTACTGGCCGGTCCATAGACATTGGAGAGGTGGCCAGGTTTATTGGAGCCGATGAGCCTGTAGGTGGCCGTGATGGACCATTTGGTCGCGATGAAGGTTTCCATAATGGTTGTGTTGGGGTTCCAGAGTACAGCTAGGCCTCCGGTTGTGCCTGTGGCCACTGTGGATACCACTTTCCCTTGCTTCCAACAGTAGGGGAGAAGCTTATCTATGTCTTCAGTAGCGCATTTTGTTTCTTGGAGCAATATTATGTCCAGTTTCTCTGCTAAGATCAAGTCTCATAGCAATTTTTTCTTGCTACGCCCATTGAGACCTCTTATATTCCAGGAAAGGATCTTCATGAGGAGGAGGGGGAGCGGAGAGGGGGAAAGCTATCCAAGATGAGGTGGATCTTCTCGTAGTTCACCATGAAGTGACCTATATCTTATATGAGCTTGTTCCTCAACTTCCTTCCTCTTCTCTTTTCATCTTTATGGGGTTTGCTCTGATCCTTTGGTTGGTTCACTTGTATTCCCAAACCCTTGTTGGATCTGGCCGTGGATCCGGCTGAGGAGTTAAGGAAGACCTTGTGCACTTTTCGTAGTTGATCTAGAGGTATGGTATACAATTTTTGGTGTCGGTATGCATGCTCTAATTCCGCACCTGCTAGTTCTTGCTCATCGAGGTCCATCTCGGCATCCCCATTCGTTGTTTCTAGGTGATTCTCTATTCAAGTTGTGGGGTCTGTTGATGAAATGTTTGGCTTCATCTTTGCATTGATCCCTCTTTCCCTTTGCCTGTTTGCTAGGGTATTTTCTCAGTCTGCACCTCTTTGGGGTCGAAGGGGTTCTCCTGTTGATCGTGTAGGACTGCATATTTGTTGTTGGTGGACGGATCTTTACTTGCCTGGGTTGCCTGCTTTCTTCCTCTTTGTCTACGCTTTCCAGGCGCGTGAGCGAAGCCATCCTTGTCTTTGCCAACATCTGAATTCCCCTCTTTGTTTGTGGCATTGAGGGGGCATTCTTTGAAGAGATGTCCATGCTCATGGAATTTCCTACATCGAAACGGAATATGCTCATAGTCAATGGTTTGCAACCAGTCCTCATCATGGTATTCTAGGACTATGGATCCCGGGAGTGGCTTGGCTATATTTAGGTATACACAGATGCGCGCATATGAGGCGTATCGTCTTTGTTTAGTGGCCTCCGAAGATTTGACATAGACACCAATGGTGTTACCTATGCCTGGAAGAACCTCCTCCAGCCAGAATTCCCGAGGTAGGGAATATAGTCTGATCCACACTGGAGCATGTGTGAAGTCTTCCGTCTCAGGGCTAAATTTCTCTGTCTAGAACCTCAAGAAGAGTCCCACTGAGTTGAATAAATACGACCCTCCGTAAAAAATGTGGTTTCGGTCCTCGAGGTTGTGCAGGATGATGGTGAAGAAACCCTTGGAGCCCAGTTGCAGTTCATAATTTCCTTTGGGCTTCCACCAGTGTTGTATCCATTTGACCAGGTCCCGTTCTGAGGGCTAGAGCCCTAAAAATTTACCTACTAAGGAATAATCTCTCATATATTGCTTCTGCTCCTCAATGCGGGGAGAACTTACAATGTATTTCAGGGCATGTGGTGCTTGTGGGATACACTTGTGTAGTATCCATGGCCTTGACGCACTTGCGGTGATGGCTCTTTCCCTGAATCAATGTCCATATCCTTGTCTTTGAAGGTTCCTTCGGCCAATAACTTAGATCGTAGATCGGGGGGAGGTTCGAAGGTGGGTCGCCTAGAGCCTTCTCCCATGCTTCCATTCGTCATTGTCTGACTGTACATGGGGCCTCTCGGCCCTCCCTCCCTCAGAGGCATGCACCCCAATGGGGCGAGCAGTTGTATCAGAGCAACAGAAACCCTAAACCCTAGCTTGGTGCCGGAGAGATAAATCAACAAGTGACGAATAGATCTACTGAGAAGCAAATCAACATTAACATGAGTTCACTGGCCTATTTAATTTGAGAATGCCATAGTTTAAACGTTTTAAGTTTTAGTTTTTTAGGTGATATTTTGTGGGGATAATTAAATAAATAATTGTTAGATCCAAGGATTTGAGTGATTATATTTATATAATCTTAGTATCCTAAGAATTTTTCAATATGCTAAATTCAGGTCACCATGGACATTATTGTAGATTTGGATCATCGGGAGGCCCAGTTCCTAGGATTAATAGGATTAATATTTACATGGAAAATGGAAAATCTCTATAAATAGCTGCGCATCTCTGCAATCGCTCCACAATCCAAGCCCCTCTCGGTACCATTGCCTTCAGTTTCAGTTTCATAATATGGAATTCGCGCAATCAGTTTCAGTCGATCAGCGCCGCCCTCATGCCCTATTATTTCCATTTCCGTTGCAGGGCCACATAAAGCCTTTCATGAACTTGGCCAAACTTTTGTCCACCCGCGGTTTTTATATTACTTTTGTCAACACTGAATTTGTTCAGGGGCGCCTGGCAGAGTCTGGTGGAACTGTGACCCATGATGTTTCCATGAATATAAGATTCGAGACTGTGCCCGATGGCTTGCCTGCCCAACATGGCCGCACTCATGATATTACCGACCTGGGAAAATCCATGGAAGATAACGCTCATATTCACTTCTGCAAGTTGATGGAGAAGCTCCAGAATCTTCCCAACATTCCTCCCGTGAGCCTTATAGTGTCGGATGGACTTTTATCAAAGACGCAGAATATTGCGGACGATTATGGTGTTCCGAGAGTAGCCTTCTGGACGACCAGTGCCTGCGGGTTCATGCTTTATTACTTCATGCCTGTGCTCATAGAGGAAGGATATATTCCTCTCAAAGGTAAGTAAGAATATTTGATTGTTCTAATTAGTAAGTTTGAGAGTATTTGACTGTTCCAATTACTAAGCTTTAACTTCAAAAAGGGCACGAATTCTATATGTCAGTTGAGAAGATGTCAGATTCTTAACTTCAGAATCGATTAGAATTTAAGCACATATTTTGTTTTGGTTTCAGTTGATTTTTCTAAAAATTTCGCTATCATCTTTCCCGACGGATGAAGGTATCACACACTTTTTGTAAAGGGAAATTCCATCTCCCATGAATGTATCACACACTTTTTGTAAAGGAAAATATTTCTTATTTCTTCCCCACCTATTAGAAAGCGAGAAGAAATAGATAAATACTTATCTATTTTTTTTCTTTTTCTATTTTCCTCCGCCCATGAAATATTGAGAGAACCTCAATCTAGTCTTCCTCATATCTCTCCGAGACATGCAGGATGGGGGAGAAACCTTGTATTCCTGAATCCTAACCCACTTTGTAAACGTGTTCCCATTCTGCTTCATTTTTATTACAAACAATGGGTTGGCTTGTGTATTGGGATGGAAGATTGTTTGTGTTTGGTTTATATCATGATAGAATACTGTTCATGTTTGACAGATGAGAATACTGTTCATGTTTGACAGATGAGAGCTGCCTCACTGACGAATCTCTGGATCAAGTGATAATAACTTGCGTCCCGGGAATGCCACCGTTGCGGCTGAAGGAGCTGCCCAGTTTCTGCTTAGTCACAGACTCTTCGGATTTCTTCTTTCAAAATGCAATAAATCAAACCCAAGGCACGTTACCAGCAGATGGATTAATATTTAACACTTTCGATGAGCTCGAAGGCCCAGTCTTGGAGGCACTCTCAGTTAACTTTCCTGTCTATGCCATTGGTCCTCTGCTGCTCTCTCAGTCGTTACATTGTAAGGACAAGGCTGGGTCCTTAGATGAATTGAGTATGTGGAACGAAGAAAAGAGCTGTCTCACATGGTTGGATGCTCGGAAGCCATGCTCTGTCATGTATGTTTGTTTGGGGAGCCTGGCTGTTTTGTCTAATGAACAACTCCTGGAATTTGCATGGGGATTGGCCTCCAGCAACCAGTCCTTCTTGTGGGTTGTCAGGCCAGATATAGTTCATGGTGAATCTGCCATATTACCCAAGGAATTCATGGAGGAAACAAAGGATAGAGGTCTGCTGGTGGGGTGGGCGCCCCAGATAAAGGTATTATCACACCAATCTGTGGGAGGATTTCTAACTCACAGTGGGTGGAACTCCACGTTGGAAAGCATAAGCGCAGGGGTGCCGATGATATGTTGGCCCTTCTTTGCCGAACAACAAACAAATGCGAAATTTGTCTGTGAAGACTGGGGAATAGGATTGCATATGAAGAAGACGGTGAATAGAGAAGAGTTAGCGTTGTTGGTGAGGAATTTCATAAAAGGAGAGGGAGTAGATGAAATAATGAGAAGAATCGGACAAATGAAGGAAACTGCCAAGCGAGCAGTCCAGGAAGGAGGATCTTCTCATAACAATTTAGACAAGTTAGTAAGCCAGATATGCATCAAAAGAGAACTGAACAAGTTGAATCTACTATGATAGATAGCAGTATGTCAAGCGCTTGTATTTCAATGCATTTCTCGTTAAATTTACTGAACGTTTGTAACATTTCTAGCGCATCTCCAAATTGTGGTTGTTGAGCTCATTGCAGCTTAAATTTTCCAGCTTTTAAGCTCCTTTTTGTTTTCGGTTAGACTTTCTCGTCCTCACAGGCGTAGCTTGGTAATCAGCTCCGTCGACATCCTTCTGGGTGGTCTTGGTCTGAAGCGAAATTAATGAATATTTTTGGGATTCATTGTATTGATCAAAAGAATAAATTAGGTTTTAAGAGGGTAAATGGAATGGACGAAGGACTAAAACTGAAGGACTAGCAATGCATGCAGGCCTAAATTATTTGTACTCAGTACCAATAAAATCAGTTGACTTAACATTAATAAAGTCCGTTGATTCAATCCACATTTAATCCACGAATGAGCTTGATTAGGCTTTAAGTCAACCAATCCTTATGGAAGGTAATTGAAGTTCCTAAACCAATAGGGTATGGATGGCATGGAAGGTTGGAATTTGAAAAATAAAAATGATGCTTTGACAATTTCATGGAAAGTATTTGATATTTTAATTAACTTTAATGAGTGTTGTGTGAAATTCTTACTTTATTTATCAATCACATTGTTAATGGCTAAGCAATAATTTGTTATTCAAATTCCATATCTGAGGATTGGTTGAAGTTGTTAACATATCTTCTAATCAATTTTATAATCAAATAGATGGGTAATTTATCTTTCAAATTCCATCTCTCAAATAGCTATTCCCTAAGCAATTTGGTATTCAAATTCCATCTAGTTGTCAACATATGGTTTATAATTAAATAGTTAAGCAATTTATCTCGTAATATGTTAGAGATGTTATCAAATTCCATCTCTCAAATAACTAATCCCTAAGAAATTTGGCATTCAAATTCCATCTTCCTTGGTTGAAGTTGTTAAAATATCTTTTATAATCAAATAGCTAAGCAATTTACCTTTCAAAGTCTATCTCTCATGATATGTTAGATATGTTAACATATCTTTTAATCATTTTTATAATTGTAAGATGGTTAGAAATACTATAGGTATAGATTAGCAATGTTATATTTTTTAACCAAAAATTTTAGAATTATTTCTTAACATTAAAAATTATTTTGTATTAATAAAAGTAAAAAAAAAAACCATTTCTCCTTAAATTATAAGAACACTTTATTATTCTTTTCTCTTTCTATTAAAAAGTTGATAGAATATCCTTACAATTAAAGATACATTGATCATGCCTTATAATGTTATTAATAATAATAAGGTGTTTGGTTAAGCATTTGATATGTCACATGCAAAAAAATGGATTATATAATATTTTTCCACTACACATTTCCTCATGAATGTCATGTCAAAAGGGAAGGTTAATTGAGAGACAAAATCAAATAATTTATCATGGAAATCATTGAGATTCATAACAACTAAGAAGAAAATTCGTTTTCGTCGACAACATTTTTTTATCAAACATCTAAAGACAAGTTATAGAATCACATTAAAGGATTGTAGGAGTGAAGAAAAGTGTCATAGTGCTATCTATTCCATATGACAAAGGTGATTCATAATGACCATATGATGGGTTTTAATCATGGAACAATATGTTGTATCGATATGTAGATTTCTTTGCATTGAAATGAATGTATCACATACTTTTTGTAAATGACCAAATACAAATAGGAACATATAGCCATCTGGAAAATCATTTCATGTAGAAAACATCTACCTTGATCCAAGTTTAACATGTTGTTGATAAGACACCCAAAACTCAGAAATTCTATACAAATATGTTTCAATGTCACTGATGCTATGTAATTCTTCTAGAAACTTCAATGCTTAATTTGTTCCAATTGATCATAGTGCTACAAGATATTTGTGTTGAAAACAAACCTGAAACTGGTCTACTATTCATTGACATCTCTCAATCTATTTGTAACTGATTTGTAAATGAAGGACTTATAACCTACTCCCTTCACGAGCATGGATCCTTTGCAGAAATTAAAATAAAATATTTGTGCTTAGAATTATATAGACATGTTTGTATTTAGAATTAACTCCAAGGCTTATGTTCTTTGGTATAGTATTATTCGAAACAATTTCCAATGAACTTGGTTCCTCTTTCCTTAGTTTTATAAATATATATCCAAGACTATTTTGATCCAAAAGATTCTAGCACTCCAATTCTCATTATTCAAAAGTATGAATAATGATGCATGTCAACCATGATCTACACATATTTTAACCCACCAATGCCAAGACATTATCAATGCTTATCTCAACAAACTCTTGACTAAAAGACAATATGAGAGGGATAAGGTATGAGTTTTCTATGAATTGTTGAATCCAAATACCAATGCTACTCACAACATGATCTTTTAAACAACTAAGAAATATATAATATAAGCCACTCCATTATAATACATAATTGAGATGCCCAAGTTGTCCTCAATGTCTATGTTTCCAGCATTGATATATGTATGGATGTAGACCACCCACCTTTATTATAATGAGATACAACTACTCTTCAATTTTCCCAAGATAGGAATCATTCCAATTGCCCATCATGGTCAATTCAACAACATATGTAATCACTTAGTCTAGCATAATTAAAGAACATTAATCTATTCTCCTTCATGTTAGAGAGTGACCCATTATTGAAACATATAAGTTCAATTTCAAACCGACATCCAAGTACCATTACTACAACAACAATTACCATTACTACAACAATAAACCAATAATTGAGAGAATGAAACTAAGAAATGGTGCACCAAACTTTTGATACAAGACAATGCAACAAGTTGCCAAAAAAATGTTTATATTGGAAACATGGCATTGATAGAGGTGAGTATCAATGCATTTTTGGTTGAAGTATCCAATTCAATTACTCTCTTCAATCAACCAATCAATGTGGAACCAAAGGGATACATTGCACACTTTTCAAAGTAGAGATCAAGAACCTTGTTGTTCCTAAGGTTGTTAGTGGGGAAGGAATAATGATAAGGCATCCTATGAGGTTTAGATAAACCTCCCCCTTTAGAATTTCTTGGAAAATTCCATAAGCTAGAAGGGGAAATCCCTCATGCATAAGATATTCAATAAAATCATATATGCATAAAAAAAATAAAAATAAAAATAATAGGAAATGATGAAAGAAAACAAATAAATAACAAGAATCACACAACTAATCTAATCTCTTTTGTCAAATGGTGAGCAAATAGATTTCATAACTGGTGTATGACCACCTTCAAGAATTGCACTAGTAGAGTCGATTATGCTTGAGCCAGATTAGCCTTGCCCATTACTTCTGCTATAGTTCATTAGAAAATATCCTAGTGAACCATCATTTGTACCATTAATAAGCTAGAGATTATCATAGGGTAATGAGTAGTGATAGTGAGCAAAATAATGAATTAGAAATTCATAGACAACCATGATTACATAAATAACTCAATTGTATTACTGCACTGTTACACACATACATAGGTAAATATATAGCTGGATTCAGATTCAACTGATTCCATATTTGGAGGGAGTGGTTGAGAAGATATCTCAATAGCCTCCTACGAATCTTCAACCAACTCAATCTAGTCTCCTAAAGTACGATTTATTCTAACACCCTCCCTTAATGCTTACTTTACAAATTACAATACTTAATCACAATTACAAAAAATTACAACACTTGAACTTTTGTCTGTCTGTCTGGTCTTCCTCAGCACTGAAACTCACTCTGCAATCACATGGCTTTTGCTCTTTCTTCTTCCTCTTCTTCGAGCTTTCCATCGACACATTTAAAGTCAAAACACCTATGACCGTCTTTCTTGCACTTGTATACTAGACAATTTGACAACTTGGCTCATTGAGGCTTCCATGATAAAAGTTGACAACTATTGATGCATTCTATGAACTTGCCTTCATCTGTCGGATTTTTTTTGCTTTCGGCCATCCTTCAATATCTAGAAGAAAAGTTTGGATATAGAATGTCCTCAACATTCCTTTACACAAGGTGAGTTCCAATAAAAGCAATGTACTTGATATTGGGGCTACCAGCTTGCATCAAAATACAAGTTCTTATTTTTACATAAACACTTACACACAAAACTTTAAACTCACCAGGTAAATGTAGCCTGTGATTGTAGATCTTGGAGCACCGAAGTACGACAAGAGTCTACAACTTATAACATACTCGACATAATCAAACTAGTAACTTACTCTTGTGGCACCGAAGAACACGCAAGAACTACAAGGTTGAATTACATCATTCTGCTCTATATTTGGTTCTGCATCAACGATGAACGTCTGCAACAATACAACGATCAATTGATGATGCGAATTCCTTCCTTTCAAATGCGTCTATCCACAACAATCGACAACAAAAAACATAGATCTGCAACATGCAGTGATGGCTCTTCAAATTTTGACGATTCTTCAAACAGTGGTCTATGACTGTGATCGCAGCAAAATTCTAGACGGCTGATACTCACGCTTGAACACCATCTTCCTTTCACCTCATCCACAGTGGCTTTCTCCTCCAGTCGAGTCTCTATCTGCACGCATAACAGCTCTCAAACGGTGGATTGCAGGCAGGAACAAATTAACAAAATGATGACTCATGCCTCGTCATAGCTAACGCCCTTTACCCAAGCTCTGATACCAAATTAGAAATTTGGAGACAACCATGATTACAGAAATAACTCAATTGTATTACTGCACTATTACACACATACATAGGTAAATATATAGCTGAATTCAGATTCAACTGATTCCATATTTGGAGGGAGTGGTTGAGAAGATATCTCAACAACCTCCTACGAATCTTCAACCAACCCAATCTAGTCTCCTAAAGTAAGCTTTATTCTAACATAATGTGCTTGAGAAATACCTCAGTTAGCATATGTATTGCCAAAAACTGCTTATTGTACAACATCTTCCCAATTCCAAATACTGAGTAATTTCTTATATATGGAACTTATCAAAACATGTTATTTTCCTTTGATTTCCAATCCCAAAGTGAAACCAAAATTTAGAATCAGTAGCAACAAGATCACCACTGGATTGACTAATGTTGAAACCATACATCTCCTTGAGGACCTCTAAAATAAAAACATGTTAGTGGTTTATTTAGAGCCAGCATAGAATGAATGCACTGTCTTAGACCAATCCACCAAATGGACATTCAACTTTCCTTCCACTAACTTTGCTTTGGTGTTATACCCAATGCAAGGGTTTGCCAAAACCTAAATTAATCTGGAAGCTGCAAATGCAAAGCCATTGAAGCTTTGACTGGGCCATGTTGGAAATGTATTGAAGCTTGATGCCTTGGGATATAAGAACAATAATTCCATAGCATCTATTCAAATCAAATTATCTGACTGAGTTAATGCAAATTTCAGTCACTCCACGGGAACATGAACCTTGAACCCCTTTTACACAAAACCACAACCAAGCCATGGTCTGACTGCTCAATCTCATCGTTGTTATTTGAAAGCACTGAAGGATTGAAGTACCATTCAATGTCTCCTTTTAGCAATGCGATTGAATGAGCTATCCTCAACAAAGAGATAGTTGCAGCCACATTTTGGTCAACCGTTTTGAAACCCTCTCTTAAAAATGAAAAGTGAGTGCAATGGCCATACAGAATACACGAGCCAGTCAAAGATGGTGACATTTGGAGAATGGATATCATTTTGTTCACAGTATCCTGAGATGCGAGAAAATGTTTCTTGCAGCATTTATTCCCTTCTACATAGCCCTCTTTTTTATTGGAAAGGAATTATAGCCCATCTTGAGCCAAGCCTTGGCTTTCCATCTCCAGTGGCATGTATTCTGCAATCAAGAAATCACTATATTCAACGTTTTGAATTTTAGTTATAGATTGAGGTGAAAACAAAAAATATATATCTTAAAAACAAATATTCCAAAGGGAAACCAATCGCCCATCGGTTCCATGAAACCACGTCCTTTTGAGGTATTTCGTGAAAGAGTTCCAGAGCTTCGTTCACAAAACCATTCCACGCAAACTTTGCCATCATAGTCATCCAGTAGACAATATCTCGTTGGTGTATTTTGTCAAACAATTCGCATACCCTCTTTACACTATGGTGAAGTATCTGATTCAAACCCATCTTCAAATAGACTCACTTCCTCCGCACATTAGCTTCAGATCCGAAGCAAGCGGATGATCTTTACCAGGAAGATTTGAAACTCCTTCCCATGCATAGTGCTGTTCATCGGATTGCCTCTCCCAGTTCTCCTCGAATTGACTCATGGACTTGACAATCTATCATAAACCCTTCGGGAAATAATGGACGAATGGAACCGTCACTACATGGCCACACAAATCCTCACGCTCCTTTGGAGCACTCCAGTCAAACTCTTGAGAACATTTATGATCGATAATTGTGAGTGGTTGAATTTATTCGGATAGAAGAAATTTTTTAAACCCTGTGTATATTTAAACCTGAAATATTTTAAAACGGTCGATTATAATGGACCATCACCGTTGGATCCTTGGGCTTGAATTAACTTTGATAACCACCGAAGTAAGATTGACTTTGAAGCAAGGGAGAGATCAATGGGTAAGACAAATTTGTGAAAAAACGAAAAAATTTGGCCGGATAATTTTGTGCTACAAGAAACATAGGGGTGTGCATGGCTCTTATAAAGCCTTACATACTAAGAAAATGCTATAGTCAAGTTGTTGGAGTGCATACGACCTCCACAAGTGTTTTACATGTCGAGTACAAGCTATAGAAGAGGTGTATGGTCTCAAACCCCCTTCATTCACTATGTATGGCTTTGGGAAAGATTCAATTGATGTGTAAGGCTTTAACAATCACATTTATCTTTCAAAGACATAATTAGAAATTAAGATAAATAATTGCATTAGCCAGGTTATGATATTTTTAGTCGTAATGTTCTAATTGAAATGGACAATGGATATTTGATAGTTGTTAGTGTTATTCAAAATATTAATGAAGAATGAAATTCTAAACAAAATCCATAGAATCACAACTAGAATGGATTCTCACACCATTAAAATTAACAAAGGTGGCAATTAACCATGACTAAGAAAAATATGTCAAATGCATAAAAGGGATTCTCACTACACATAAAATCAATCACATAATGGACATAATGGTTTTACCATGGAAACCAAATGAGAAAACCAACATTTGAATGATTGCTTAGCTCTCGTTTCAACAATATCTTATTAGAATGTAGATAATAACCCTTGTGCATCCTTCTCCCTTGACCAACCAAAAGAAAAATCTCTTTGAGAGTCAAGTTACAAGAAAGTATAGGAGATCTAGGGCCATGGGAAGACAAGGAGATTGACCTTTCATTTCCCATTCCTCTCTCTTTTTCTCCTATTCCTTCTAAATTTCTCTTAAATTTGATTCTTTTTTTCTCACGTTTTTTTTTCTTGTTTACATTTACTATTTTATTGATTTCATTGTCTTTTATGTTTTTATCTAACCTTTATTAATTGTCTAATTGCACTTGTAGTTAATGATTCTTACAACCATTTACTTGTTCAAATCCATTTAAGATGAAACCTCACTGATAGGCTTTTTATTCTTCAAAATATTAAAGGAATCCAATTTGGATCAATGTACCTTCTGCCTATTTCACTAGAACATGGCTCTAACTCTATCTCTTGGCTATAACTATGAACCAGGATCGTGGCTCTGGCTATTGGCTCTAGCTCTAGTTACGACTCTATCTTTGGTTCTTGGCTCGTTTGTTCCCACATTTTAGAATATTTTCCATTGACTCTCAACTATGAGCAATCTTCAGATCCAAACTCTTCACTCAAAATTCATTTCCATATTCAACAAGCAAGTCTCTTTCATTCTTAGACTTGGAGATGGTCCATGTCAGTAGCCAATGAGAGAAATGGAACAATAAACCCTGTGGCTAGGAGGAACATCCTTCGTACACAACCAATTGTTTTCCACAAACATATGTGCATTCTGTTCTATTTCATGTGTTTATTTCTTCTTTGTAAATGCTTTATTGAATGATGTGTTTGCTTAGTAGATGCATTCATGAATTTTGAAAATGTTTTTAAATGCATGAACAAAATGATGACATGCTTCCCTTCTTAATTTTATCTGAGTTGGGCCATTTTTAATCAGTTGTTTTTAATAGGGAAGGTATTTTACATGTCTTAACATTATAACATAAATCCTAACTCTACTCATGATATGAGTTAACATCATTAGACAAATCTGACATGTCTATTCACAACATGTCTTAACCACTTAAAAAAATAATACATGCCTTTACATTGCATGTATTATCACCAAAACATAAATCATACACTCTTTTATATTGCATGTATTATCACCATAACACAAACCAAGTCATGTGCCTTAACCTATCTTTTACTTAAGGTCTTATCAATTGCATCATAACTTCTTCCATTGGAATGTTGTTGGAATTTTTATAAACCATTTTATTCAATGGATTATTCTGGGCTATGTCCCACTAATGATACCAACACTTCCTAAGTGACTCCTAACATCAAAGAACATTCCATCAAGGATTTTGGCCTTTTATTTTTCTTTTTTCCTTTGATAATTCTCCCTAACCTCTTTCCAATGGGTTTTTTTGATAACGTTTGTTCTCGTTATCTCTTTCTTTTCGCATTAGAGTTCCTTCCATTGGGGAAATAGTTGTTCTAGGATAACATTCAATGATAGATATAGTTCTATGTTATTAGAGGGCATTGTTACCATCCAATGGATTACCTTTCAATGTGAAATTACCCCTTGATGGCTTCTTCCAAGATTATTTTGATGGTAGTCCATTGACCTCTAGATCACCCATGAAAAATATTTATCAAGGTACCACAACCTTGGGAGTTCATTGTTGGGAAATCTATGTTGGGATGAGTTTGATGTTGAAAATTAGGATGGGTTCTTGTAATCTCTTGGTGGTGCTGTGAGATAATGCTAAGAATTAGGCTTTATTCTTATAATTGCATTTCTTGTTGAGGAAATGGAGCAAGAGCCTTGAGAAGGATACCATGATCTCTCCAAAGTAACAATTGAGAATTCTTGGAGTCCCTAGCTAAGATATTTCCTAGCCAACCATGTTCACTGGAGCTTTGGAGGGAAGTAGGATAGCTCAAGGGACTATGTTGCAGAGAAGGAGATACCATTCCTTGGGTTATGTAGGTTGAGGGGAGAGTGAGTTGGTAGATTGGAGTTGTTGTAGGAGTTATAACATGGGTGTTTGGCTATAGAGTGTGGACAATGGACATGGAAGAGGGTCAAGCCTCCTTCTTGATCCAGATTTAGGAGTAGAAAAAACTGATTAGCATACTGAATATAATAAACACATAGATATGAAGAACAACAAAGACATCCAATGAACAATATCTTTTATTGAATAAATGGAATAGGATGAAACTGTAAAACTCTTGAACTGAAACATTTTCTTGAATGGTGGTATCTATTTCTAAGAAGAGATGTTGTTGATGCGTGCATCTATCTGAGAATAATGATTACAATGACACTCTAGAGGCCTTTTTTATATTACTCATGAATTTCAAAACCCTATACATCCAAAAACCTAACCCTAGGAGATGAAACACCAAAAGTTATGTGCGCCCCTATGGGTAAGTTGGTACCTCAACTTCCTGGGGTCGTAAAATTTTCATATGACCTCTGTTTTAGGCACGTGATAGCCCATTGGAAAGGTATTTTAGATAAATACACATTATGCCATCAAAGTCTGACTTCGTCTATAGTTTGACTATGGCGAGCCAAAAAAACACTGTTAAGGGCCCCAAAATGTCCCTGGAAGCACAACAAGATGTGATGACATGAAAACATACAAAATAAGGGAGTTCGATTATATGGGAGGCCACCAATATCCACCTGGAAGATGCGTAGAGCTTCAGACAACCTCGTAAGTGTAGAACCCACAATTACAAAGAAGTATAGAGAAAGTGTTGAACTAAAAATTGTCAAGAGGAGCCAATTGGAATAGATGGGTGGTCACCAATATCCACCTAGATCAATCCTCCCTCATTAGGAAGAAATGGTATCCATTGCATTGAGTTTCGCCATTAGGTGAGGAAACTTCTGCTGAATTTGGCCCAGGGTGAGCGACTTTCCTTGTTGTAGGAGCTTCCCTGCCTTGACAACCCGATAAAGCTGGATCCTTTGTTGGTGAGTTCCCTTGACCTATGTGTCCACTATATGATCAGTGGATGCTTGTTCCATGTAGCCAGGGTTGAGCTCTTTTGTTGTCA
>JZKD02S1769615.1:461986-541421 GCA_000966675.3 Picea glauca | reverse complement strand
TTGAATAAAAAAAAATAGAAAAGTCTGAAAATAGATGAAAAAGCACCATTGAGGAAAAAAAAAATGAACAATTTGAAAATAAATGAAAAAACAAGATTTTCCTCAGATGGGGTGACACATGGAGCACACCTGTCATTGGATGGGGAGGATACGAGGGCAGTTAAATCCCCTTTCCACCACCCTCCTCCCCTATCCAGTTGCGATGGTTACTTTACATGAATGCTAAGGTCTAGTGCGTTGGGCCTTAATGGAGACCTAGGCTCGGCTCCTCGGCATCAGTACGAAACCGGTAATTGCCATTACTCCTTCACTAATCGCTACCAGAGCCATCAAATCTTCTGTCCTCCTAGTCCTTTCATCCTATGCGGGGTTCTATATCGGGCATTCGGTTGCTATTCACGGTATCATTCTTCTTGTTTTTCTTCACGCCCTTGCTCGTACCACTGTTGATTTCATTTGCTCTGTTCTCTGCTCATCCATGCCTCGCGAGAGAGGTAAGCCCTAGCGAGGGCCAGCCTATTACATCTAGTTTGGTAGAAAAAAACTCTTGGGACCTTTATCTCTTATACTAGGTGACATCTCGGACCACCCTCCTAGTCAGAATTGGTTTGAAAAGGCTCAACCAGAGCCCCGTCCTTCAAGCATATAGGATCTCCATGGAGGATGCCCGGTGGAAGAAGAAATTCCACCCAAATGGAAGGAATTTTTTCCTTTCCTACCGTCAACAGCCTTGGAGCACTGATCGACCACTTGCACCACCACTCCATTCCAGGATCTAGCCGAGAAAGGTTTCATTGTGGAAGAGAAAGTCTCACTCCCGGAGGAACACTCGGGACAGAATTCGGTTGCCACTATGGACTAGGACCCTGCCACGGATTCCGTCGTTGCTACCATGGATGAAGAACTTGGAACAAATGAGGCATATGATGAAGTTGATTAATAGGCTCACCCAGCTCCCAACTCTTGCAGACTTATGGAAGACCACCTGGTCTTTATCATTAAGATGCGCAAAGATTTGGCAGAGCAACAACACTGCTAAAGCACCTTCAACAAGTGCTTGGACGTCCTGTATGACTCCTTATTAGGAGAGCCTGAGAAGAGTCGATGCCAGACTTGCTGCAAGCCCTTCATCTTCCGAATTTGCCAAGATGAATGCTCGGGTTCGCCCCATGTCTAGTGCTCTCACAGGTTTTTTCTCTGGTCTAATTGCTAAGTTTTTGTAATTTTTGCACACCACAAACTCTGGTTCTGGATCGATATGTGGTCAGGGAACTTAGTCCACCGCCTGTTCTAGTTTCCACCCTTGTGGAAAAATAGGTGGCATGTCCCCATGTTTGTATGTTGACAGTTGTCTCTCTTAAAAAAAAAAAAATTAGGATCAATGAACAGTTGTCTTGTCCATGCGTTCTAGTTTCCACTACGGTGGTAGAACATATGCGTGCTATAATGTATACTTAGAAACATGTGTTTTTTTCTAAGGCAAGGTTATACAATATTTTTATTTACAAAAAAAAACAATCATTTAAAAAAAAAGTGGAAACCTTATGTATCAAAAAATTCAAAATATCAAAAACCACCTAAAAAGGGAGGGGGGCTGCTACTGGTAGCACCATTTTTAAAAACGAGATAAAAAACTTGACCCCCCAAAAAATGAGAACTTTGTAGAGTTCTCATTAAGTTGGTAACTATGTTGTTTTCACAATGATTTTTCATGGTACAAGTCTATAGTATGTGAATAGATGTGTTGAATTTGAACAAAGTGAGACATCATTTGATTACCGATCATTGATGTATAATGTTAACAAATGTGAGACAACCCATCGATGATGATAGTGGGAGTCAAGGTACCATGGTACTATCTAACAAGTGTGAATGGATGAGTTGGAGTTGAACACCTGGTAGAAATTATCAAGTAGGGGACATTGAGGTATTCCCACTGTCAATAGTGAGGGAACCTACCACTAATGACTGCAAACCCCAAGGTACCAAAAATAACTCTAGATATGTTAGGGACCTAACCTCCCTAACCCCTCATGTAGGTAGAATAATATATTTCCATGTAATACAGGACAATATTAGTAAGGCCTAGCAATAAGGAATAATAAGTTACATGTAAGAAGACCTAATAGAAGCTTTCGCCTCTAGAAGGATCTTCCTCTAGATTATTCTTTTGGATAGATATATTTAGTATAAATATGAGTAGAGAGTATGAGAATTTTTGTCTTAGATATTATTGTAATAGATATCTTCTCTGCTAGAGGTTGCCCCCTCGAAGTGGCAAGTAAACATTGTTATCAGTAATAAAGGTGTTCTTTCAGGTGTTATTATGGTATTATTTTGATATTGATCTGGTTACATTATTGTTGTTCAGACATTGCTTGATAAATATTTTTATTTTGCATACTATATTATATCTGGAATATTACAAGTGGTATCAGAGCACATTCCTCGGCAAAAAATTGTGGTTTTTTTTTTTCCAAGGTAGAGGCGTATTTCGACATCTTAAAACTACAGAGATTTGTCGTTACACGAATAAACCTACAGACGGGGAGTAATACACACAGGAAATACATGTGGTATTCAATCGCACATATGTTTTCCATCCTTGTAACCCTTGTTGGTACCCCTTCGAATGGTAGTGCATCAGACAACGCTTGTATACGGATCAGCCTAGATCTCCTAAAGCCCTCGATAGATAAATCTATCGGCCTCCTAAATGCTAAAGTTCCATAGAGAAAAACATTCAGGAATATACTCTCTAATACCTAGGTAGTTGGGTAGTACGACTAAGGGCACGGTCTAGCATCCTTAGTTGGTGCCCTAAGATATTGGGTCGAGTACTATTGTTGGACCTCGTACGTATATTAGAGAGATATAGTACAGGGAAAACTCTTATCTGCAGACACCCTGCATACCCTAACCCTTGGGAAGGAAACAAAAATAGAACAAACAAGATTTATTTTCGCGTAGCTGTGCCTCCTGCATTCTAGTTGCAAAATTACTACACATTTCTTCCTGTCAAGAATTATGACATTTCAACACTATAGTATTTTTCAAATAGGAGTATAACTCCGTAGGAGTAAAAAAAAAAAGGTTTGGTTCCTGTTGGCACCATTATTTGAGCCCTATCCCATTGGATTCCTCTCTTCACCCTGATTTCCATCATACCTATCATTTTTCAACAATTTTTTTCTCATGGACCTAACCCCATTCTGACACCCTTATTTGGGCCTTACCCCATTGGATTCCCCTCGTCACCCTAATCAGCATGATACCCATAACCCATTTTTTGTGTGGTGCCACTCGTCCCTTTCTGTTTTCCCTTTTCATCATGTCCCATGCCCATAGCCAAGACTTGGAAGCTCGCTTCAATTCCTTGTCCTCTACTTCCACAGAGACCCAACAGAAAATGAGGAAAATCAATTCCAATATTGCCACCATCAATAAAAACATGCATGACTCCATAGATGAAAAAATGGAAACCATCAAACATGACCTCACTACCCATCTTGCATCTTTCACTAACATGATCTGCACCAAGATAAATATCCCCGCAGACCTACCTTTGCACTTCGAAGGTGAAAATTCCTCCAATTCCCAGACTTTTCTCTTTCATGGTTCGGATCCCACTGGTTGGGTAACTCAAATGGAACATTATTTCTCTTTGTATGGCATTAAAGATGAGTTTTCCAAACTTTGGTATGTTGTTCTCCATCTAGATCAAGAACGCTGGAAATGGTGGTAATGGAGAAAAAATGCCCGCCAAGGGTATGTGGCTTGGACATAATTTGTGGTAGAGATTTATGAACACTTTGACACTAACACCAACCATTTAGGTCATTTGACAAAGTTGAAACAATCTGTCACAGTGGACGACTTTATAGCTTCTTTTGAGCGATTGGTTTTCTGCACAGAGGGCATGTCTGATGCTTTTTTCCAAGAATGTTTTATCAGTGGACTCAAGGATGAGCTATGTGCCCATATCCTCATGGATCGGCCTTAGAGTTGGGTGGAATCTACCAAAAGATCTAAGGAAGCAAAATAGTTTGTCTCTTCTCAAACCAAAAAACCCTCCTTTATTCCTCACCCTAAACCAATCACTCCCACTCCTCCTTCCACTCCACTAAAGATCCATAAATTGACCAAGGAAGAAATCCTTGAATTCCAACTCAAGGGCCTTTGTTATAATTGTGATGACAAATATTTTCTTAGGAACAAGTGTAAAGAACAAAATCTTTTTATGGCCATGTCCGATGATGTTTCTGAAGACGATGTTGAGGCCCCCCCTATCACTGAGTCACTTGGACCCACTAACATGACCCCACCCTCTGACCCTCCCGAATTTGAACTAGTCATTTCCTTGAATGCTCTCACGGGATTATTTGCTCTCGAAATCCTCAAGCTATTTGGTTACATCAAGCATCAAAAGGTCACCATCCTTGTTGATATTGGAAGAACCCATAATTTTATTCATCGCCACATTGCCCAAGAAAGTAATTTCTATATCCATGCAGTCAATAATTTTCAAATCATGATGGCCAATGGTGGATCCATGAAATGTGGGGAGCGTTGTGAAAATGTGCATCTCCAAATTGGTCAGTGCCACTTGAAATATCATATTTTTTCTATCAACATGGGTGGTTGTGACATTGTGTTGGGTTCCAAATGGATAAGGACTCTAGGTATCATTCTCATGGATTTTAAGGAATTAACCATGCAATTCAACTAGGAGGGCCAACAATATAAGTTACAAGGAATCACAATAGGTTTCCCTGAGATCATCAATTCCCTTTGCATGGAAAATATCCTAAAAAATTATCATTCTGACATTATTTCACAACTTCATTCCATTCACGCCACTGAGACACCCTATGTGTCGTAGGACCTCCAATCCATCCTCTCCAAACATCAAATTGTTTTTTCCACTCCCTAGTGACTTTCTCCTTCTCGTGGTGTTCATGATCATTCCATTCCCCTTGTCACTAACAACCTTCCTCCCAATGTTCTTCCCTATCATCATCCCTTTTCCCAGAAAAATGAAATTGAGAAAATTGTTCAATAATTGTTCACTGTAGGCATTATTTGTCCTATTAGGAGACCCTATTCTTCTCCTGTGGTCGTGGTCCTTAATAAAGAAGGATCTTGGTTCATGTGTCCTGACTTTTGTGCCCTAAAAAACTCATCATCAAAGAAAATGTTCCATTCCTATCATTGATGATATCTTAGATGAATTGAGAGGTGCCCAGTTCTTTACTAAACTTTATCTTCGTTCTCGCTACCATCATATATGTATGAAAGAGGCAAACACTCCTAAGACTACATTTCGAACGCATTAGGGCCACTATGAGTTTTTTTTCATGCCCTTTGGCTTGTGTAATGGTCCATCCACTTTCCAATTCCTCATGAATCATGTATTCCATCCTTTTCTCTGTCATTTTGTATTAGTTTTATTTAATGATATCTTCATCTATAGTAAAACTTGGACAACCCATCTTGTTCATGTGGATCGAATTCTCCATCTACTCTCTCATCACCAAATTTTCCTCAAACAATCTAAATGTGATTTTGGAGCCTTGGAAGTCGAGTACTTGGGTCATACTATTGGCAAGAAAGGTGTCAGGGTGGATCCTAAGAAGATTGAAGCGATGCAGGATTGACCTCTCCAAAATACTCTCAAAATATTGTGTGGTTTTCTACATTTAACAAGATATTATCGCAAGTTTGTTAAGAATTATTAAAGATTGTGGTGCCTCTCATCGCTCTCCTTAAAAATAATTCTTTCACTTGGACTCTCGTAGTTGATCACGCCTTTCAAGCCTTGAAGGCGGCTATGTGCACCACTTCGGTCCTGGCCCTCCTTGATTTCACAAAGACCTTTGTCCTGGAATGTGATGCTTCTAGGAGAGGAATTGGAATGGTTCTTATGCAATATGGTCAGCCTTTGGCCTTTACCAACAAACAATTTTCAGAGAAAAATTTGGGCCAATCGATATATGAAAAGGAAATGTTGGCTATTATGCATACAGTGGATCTTTGGTACCCTTATCTATTGGGACATCTCTTCCAAATTAAGACAAATCATCAAATCCTCAAGTATTTTCTGGAGCAACTCCCTTCCTCCTCGGTACAACAAAATGGCTAAATAAGCTCTTTGGATATGATTATGAGATCATTTAAAAGAAAGGAAAATAAAATGTGGTTGTTGATTCTCTTTCAAGAAAATATGAATATGAAGGGTCCCTTTTTTCCCTCTCCTTCATTATACCAGATTGGGTCCAAGTTGTTTTCTAGGAATGGCTACAAGATCCAATCATTTCGTCTTTGATCCAACAATTGTAAGCCAATTCTACAATTTCCCCTAGGTACTCTTGACACAATGATGAGCTTCTCTACAAAGGTCATTTTTATTTAAGAAAACAATCACAACTTAAATCCATAGTGCTTTCTGAGCTTCATGCTACACCCACAATTGGGCACTCAGGGTTTACCAAAACCTATGACCGGGTCAAATGTTCTTTTTTCTGAGATGGTATGAAACATGAAGTTCACACTTTTGTGGAAGAATGTGATGTTTTTCAATGCAACAAGGGAAAAGCAGCCAAAGCTTCTAGCACACTATAACTGCTTCTGATTCCACCTACTATTTGGAGGGATACATCTATGGATTTTATTTTGGGATTACCTAAATCGAGCAATAAGTCAGTCAGCATGGTGGTTGTTGATCATATTTCCAATTACACTCATTTATGTGCTCTTCAACACCCATTTAACACACCCACTATGGCTCAACTTTTCATGGATCGTGTCTTCAAGCTTCATGGCATGCCTCATTCTATTGTTTTTGATCGAGATCCCACTTTCACCAATAATTTTTGGCAAGTATTGTTCAGGCTATAGGGAACCCAATTGGATCTCATCACATCTTATGATCCCCATACTGATGGTAAAACTGAAGTTGTCAACAAGTGTTTGGAAACATATTTGAGGTGTTTTGCATCTGAAAGAAAAAATTAGCGGGCTCAATGGTTACCACTAGTTGAATGGTGGTACAACACTTCTTACCATACAACTAATTGCATAACTGATTTTGAAGAATTATACGAAAAAATCCACCTTTGGTTCTCTCATACCTTCCAGGTGTCTCAAAGGTCCAGGTGGTTGACCAAACACTTACAGTTTGAGAGGCTATTCTCTGTACCCTCAAAGAGAATTTGGTCATGGCTCAGAATTGTTGGAGTTATTTCACACACACCTAGGATTTTTTTTTCCTAATGTTTTTTCTTGTTTATTAGTCATTATTAGTCATTATCCATTCTCTTATATTTTAGGGGATAATATTCCACCTGGAGAATATTCTCTTCAGTTGACACTTCAGTTTAACTAGTTGAGTTGACACTAGATGTTGCATTGGTTTTGTCACCATGAAACATTGTGATAATCACCATGATAATGCACATTAGCCTTGGTTTCATCACCATAATGGTGCATTACCCTTGATTCCTTGATATACTCCTCACTACACTATGTTTCAGCTAGTTAACTGAAGACTAGTTGACTAGTTAACTCAACTAGGTGGTAGTTCACTCCCGTAACTACCTGAGAGACTATACTAGGTGGCAGTTCAATCCCGTAACTGCTGGTGTATGTCCAGATCACTCTAGACCACCACTATGGTGCATTGGTTCTCCTCCAATGCACATTGGTTGAGCTATACAGAGTATATCATGTGTAAATTATTCATTATTCATTACGGTTAATGAGAATTCTTCCATTCTTTCTCTCTTGCTTCTTATTTCTTAATTTTTCTCTGCAAATGTGTGTAGTATTTTCTAGCTAGATCTATTATTTGTATGTTCAAAACATTTACATGGTATCAGATCCGACATACTGCTAAGCAAAAGCTACACCAAAATTTTTGCAGGTACAAAAGATTGAAGACAGTGGAAAGATGGATTTCCCAAAATAATTCCTTCTTACAACTTACAATTAATTTGCATGGAAGGAGAGAATAATGATTCATATCCAAACCAAAGGAATGTATAGGTTAACCTTGAATACAAATACATAACCGACATCAACCGTATAAAAATCCAAGTATTTAAATCGAATGGATGAAGCATTCAGAACAATTTGTAGTCTTATTTCTCCTGATCTCCTTTTTCACACATCTTCCTGTAAGACTCCCAATGAAGCCTAGACCACCTTGGAAGGGATGTTTGGAAAATAGGATGATATGAGGGGACACATGCTGGAGTTTTAATTTCTCACATTGGATCCAAAACATCTTCGAAAATATCCAAGATTTCTTTACAAAATTCAAGGATTTATTGTCACAACTCAAAGCTTGCGGTGTTGATAAATCTTTGGAGGAGAAAAAAATGGTTATCACCATTCTCTCCAAACTTGGTCCTGAATTATCTGTTTGCATATCAACATCACATTCAATCAAATTCACCTCTAGAGCTACCTAGAAGATGCCTTCTCCTGAGGAATTTATCGAATCCCTGACACAAAAGCAAACCAAAATCATCGACATGGGAAAAATCAAAGGCCCAAAGGCGCATGCACTTACTATGAAAGATGGCATCCATAAATATAAGAAATATAAAGATAAAGACAAAAGTAAATCTCATGCACATCCTAAGAAGGAAGGGTACACAAAACCCTTCACCGATGACTTCGGATCCAAAGGGGGAAAGGGAAGAAAAGGGGAGAAATGTTCATACTGCCATAAAGGATTCCATCAAGAATCTGCATGCATGTAGAAACAAATACATTTGATGACTCAAATACTTCATCAAAACAACCTTGGATATTGCATCCTCGAGGGTTCCAAGAAGAAGAAGCCATAAGATCAAAATCCCAAGAAAGGAAATTCTAGCCATGCCTTGATTGCCATCAACTCCTCTATCGATGCTTGGATTGTAGATTCAGGTGCATCACATCACATGGTTGCCACAAAAGAAGTCTATTATTCATTTGATTCATGCAAATTTCCTCCTATTATGATGGGGGAAAACTCTCTAGTCGAAGTCACCAGTAAAGGAAGGATTGAACTCACCAACGGAAGCTTCAAGAATGTGTTGCACGTTCCCAAACTTTCCGTCAAACTTCTCTCTGTGTATCAGATGACGAATTCTGACACCGAAAATAAATTCATATTCACACCAAATGCAGTGGACATCTATGACATACAAACCAACTCCAGGGTTGCTACCAGTGAGTTAAATCATCAATCTAGATTGTATACATTTTCTGAATTTATTGAACCAGATTTTGGATTACTGCTTACCCATGTTGATGAAAGTAGTAGGATATGGCACAAAAAGTTTGTACATTTGAATTTCAGATATATGCAACAACTTAGCAAGAAAATATTGGTTGATGGTCTACCAGACATTCATTTCTCCAAGGGAGTATGTGAGTGATGTGTTCTTGGAAAACACCCTCAAGAGAAATTCGACAAAGGAAAGTCTCGGAGAGCTTCTACGCCTTTATATATAATCCATAGTGACCTCATGTGCCCTTTTCCACATCCATCTATCAACAAAGCGAGGTTTTTTCTCATTTTTGTTGATGATTTCTCACATTTCACATGGATTTACTTTCTCAGGCAAAAATCCAAGGTCTTTCAATGCCTCAAATATTTCAAATCCCTGGTTGAAACACAATCCAAAAAGAAAATCAATGTCCTTCGAACTGATAATGGGGGAGAGTATGTCAATCATGAAATCCAAAATATTTTTCATGAGGAAATGATTCAGTTGCAACACACAATTCCCTATACTTCGCAGCAAAACAAAGTTGTTGAGAGAAAAAATAGATCTCTAAAAGAGATGGCATCTTGCATGCTACATGCAAAGTCACTACCACAGAGACTATGGGATGAAGCACTTAATTGTGCAACATACATCCAAAACAGATATCCCCATAGATATGTCAAGGATAAGACCCCCTACGAGGCTTGGAGCGGCCTCAAACCGGAAGTGACGCACTTCCGTATTTTTGATTCATGTTCATGGGATTGGATTCCCTATGAAAAGAGGAAGGCACTTGATCCAGAGAGCACTGAGTGTATTTTTGTTGGATACCCCGATGGTGTGAAGGGATACAAACTTATTGATCTTTCCTCGGACTGAATCATCATTGAGTGAAGTTTCCAATTCGAGGAAAGTGTCTTGCATGTGCCTCAGCAGCTGCATGCAGACACCTCCATTCTTCTATTGGATCATGTTGTCATTAATGCCAAAGGATTGATTTCAAAGGAACAATGTCTTCTCATAGTATATTGATGTAGTGATTGATGGATCATGTATTGACCTTGATTGATGGATCATGTATTGACCTTGATGTCAATGGATTGATGTCAAGAGGAGTCATAGTTGTATGCATAGATGAATATGAATCAATGAGTTGTAGTTGGATTGATGTAAATATGAATCATTATTGTCATTTCATGGTTGTACAAATGGATGAAATCCCAATTTGTCCCCTTATGGTGAAAGCCCTCATGGGAAGATGCTTTTCTATGAACTCCAAAGTTCATGGTTGTAAAAATGGATGAACACCAAAGTGGTCCCCTTATGGTGAAAGCCCTCATAGGAAGATGCTTTGCGGTGAACTCCAAAGTGGCCCCCTTATGGTGAAATCCCTCATAGGAAGACTCTTTGTGGTTGAGTTATCCTAGTAGTATGGTTAGAGAACCCATTCTTAATTGTGGAATAATAATATGAAGATTAGTAAATTTGTTGGTGAAACTATCCTACATGGATAATGCTCGTCAAGCCATTTCTGGTGGTATGTGGAACATCACATAACTCCTCACGGTTTGAGAGTTATGGCCTTATGAAGTTGGAGGACCCTCATATGTTGGCTTGAAGCCCCAAAAGGTCAAAGAAGTCAAAGTGATTGCAAATAAGAGATTATTTAAATAATAAAGTGAAGTGAAAAAATCAAAGAGGATTATTTAAATAATAAAGTGAAGTGACAAAGTCAAAGAGGATTATTTAAATAATGAAGTGAAGTGACAAAATCAAAGAGGATTATTTAAATATTAAAGTGAAGTGAAAAAATCAAAGACGATTATTTAAATAATAAAGTGAAGTGACAAAGTCAAGGAGGATTATTTAAATAATAAAGTAAATGGATAAATTTATAATTATGGAAAGTGTTTATAAGAAGGTTGACCCTAAAATGAGGAAAATGGGTTAAGTGGTCAAGTGGCTATTGGATGCATGGACAAGTGGAAAATTGGGCAAAGTTGGACATAGGTGACTATATGGACAAAGTGGCTATGTGGACAAAGTGGCCTAGAAGATACTTCTAAGGAAACTACTTGGAGAGTATAAATAAGAAGCAAAGGTCTATTGTGAAAATCATCTCGTGAGCATAGCTTTAAGATCTATTATGAGTAAGAGAGGGATTGCAAGTTCTCATGGATGCCAATGGAGACTCAAGTGTGAGATGATGCCAGGTTCTTGAAGTTTGAAGCAAGTTCTAGATCTGCATTCTATGGGCTCAGATCTGCCATAGAAACTTTGGTATGGTTACATAGTTGTCTTGATAGATACTCTTGCTTATTATATGGTGAATGATTAAGGAATTCTTGGTATGGTTGTTGTGATATGGTTATGTTGGTTGATTTATAGAGTGAGAAACACTCTTATGGTTCAGTACTGGTATGATTTCCATAGTATATTGGTTTATTATACACGATTAAGTAGCATTCATATTGTATGGTTGAGCATCATGAGTAAGTTGTGGGAGATAATACATGGGGTGTGATTGGTTATGGTTCATATTGGACAATGAAAGATAGAAGTTGATGTGATTGAACGTGTGTTGCACTACTAGCTGGTCGTGTACCTGTTGACAGATTGGTATCTGTTGAGGATTGACTCCTCTTCTCAATCGGCGTTGAGTTGTGTAAGATGATTATTTCATTGTAGAGATGGTGCTCTTGTGGAGTTGTAACTCTATTCAGTTGTTGTTGATAACCCAAGGATTGTAGTTCATAATAAAAATAAAATTGTACATACATCTTGTGTTCTTTGTGTTCCTTGTGGTGATGACTTGTTGATGATATTTGTTGTTGGTATATGTTGTTGATGTATGTTCACATTTAACTAGTTATAAATGATAGCAATAAGTGATGAGTAATTGGTGATTTCTAACTAAGGAGTTTTGTGAAGGGGAAGTTTTTAAAAAAGAGCCCTACATTGATTCACCCCCCCTCTTAGTGTGGTCGGTGTCTCAAAATCTTCTACATGTCCGAGATGATGAGCATGCACATGTCGACCCTTCTTCATACGAGATTTTTGATTCAAAGGACTCAGATGATTCATATATAGAGTTAGTACAATCAGATGCAGAGTCAGACCATCTAGATGAAGATGCAAATGTAGAGCCAGAGCATAGGACCAAGTGGGCACAAACTACTCTTCAAGATGCAGGGGATCTTTTTGGTGATCTAGCTGATGCTAGGAGGACTTGATATTATTTCTAGGAGCCACCTATTACACTCACTTCCATTGAACCATTTCCCTCAAGGAATCTTTTCTTGGTTCATTATTTAGATCCACAGTATTATGGTGAAGCTGCTGGAAATCCCTTCTGGGAATCTGCCATGCAGGAGTAGTACAACTCCCTCCTCGAGAACTAGACTTGGGATCTGGCTCCCATTCCTTCTAGAAGGAAACTTGTCATATGCATATGGGTCTACAGGACCAAGAGCGCAATGGATGGAAAGATTATCATATACAAAGCCAGGATTGTTTCCAAGGGATTTCAGTAGGTGCATGGTATTGACTATGATGAGACCTTCGCTCTAGTAGTGAAGATGGATTCCATATGATTGACACTTTCCATTGCGGCAGACAAGGGATGGGAATTCCATCAGATGGACGTGAATAATGCATTTATTCACGGTGATCTCTATGAGGATATATATATGGAGAATCCCCAGGGATTTATGGAGGACTCATATTTGGTCTGTCGACTGAAGAAGTCCCTTTATGGCCTCAAGCAGGCTTTGAGGATATGGTATGCCAATATGGACTCCTACCTATTGTCACATAACTTTGTACATTGTAAATTAGACATGAATGTCTACATGCCTAGGACGGTTGATTCACTTCTGCTCTTAGTTTTGTATGTTGATGATTTGTTGATCACTGGTTGCTCGACTTCAATAATTGTTGTAGTCAAGAGGATTCTACATGACAGTTTTTTTATGACGGACATGGGTACACTACACTTCTTCCTTGGACTCAAGATCAATCAGGATGCATCAGGAATCAAAATGTCTCAGGCCAATTTTATGCAAGATCTCCTTCAGATATTTCACATGATAGTCTACAAGTCTTCTCTGACTCCTTTTCTATCAGGAGTCAAACTTGAGGTTGGAGGGGGAAATCCATTGGTTGAAATCACATTGTACAAACAACTAGTGGGGATCTTGTTGTATCTCACACACTCTAGACCAGACCTCTCCTATGCAGTTGGTGCAGTTTCCAGGTTCATGCAGGAGCCGCATGAGCTACATTGGAAGGCTGCAAAGTGTATCCTTCGATATGTAGATGGCACCATCACCTTTGGGAGTCATTACGAAGAAGAATCTACATTAGGTATCATCTGGTTTACTGATTCTAACTAGGTTGGAGATAGCACTGATTGAAAGTCCACATATGGTTACTCACTCAGTATTGGTTTTGGGCCTATTTGTTGGTCGAGAAAGAAGCAGGTTTATATTTCTCTTTCTTTAGCCGAGGTAGAGTACAAAGGGGTAGTTAACATAACCATTCAGGCTATGTGGCTACAACATTTTCTCATTGAGTTGGGCATTCAGTTTCATCGGTCGATTGCCATCTGGTATGATAATTGGAGCACTTTGAAGTTTTGCAGAGATCTAGTTCAGAGGCAACTGATGAAGCAAATCGAGATCCACATGCACTACATCCAGGACATAGTATAGAAGGAGATCATAGACCTACATTTTTGTCCTTCAACAGAACATATGACAAACATCTTCACCAAGACCTTCAATGAGAAGAAGTTCCACTCTCTACGAAGTCATCTTGGAGTGAAGGACACAATTTCCTAGCAATTGTAGTTATTCTTTTTACATACATTGTACCTTGAGGGGGGGGGGGGTTACCATGAGGTTTTCCCTCTTTCCTCACTTTATTTCAGTGTATCCTTTGTATTTGGGTACCTAACATGGCCTCATTGTTAAAACCCATTCTTTATTTTCACCATAGTGATGTTCAGGGGGGGTGTTGGAGTTACTTCACACACACCTAGGATTTCTTTTTCCTAAGATTTTTCCTTGTTTGTTAGTCATTATTATTTATTATCCAGTCTCCTATATTTTAGGGGAGAATATTCCACCTGGAGAATATTCTCTTCAGTTGACACTTTAGTTTGACTAGTTGAGTTGAGTCTAGATGTTGCATTGGTTTTGTCACCATGCAACATTGGGATCATCACCATGATAATACACATTAGCTTTGGTTTCATCACCATAATAGTGCATTACCCTTGATTCCTTGATCTACTCCTCACTACACTATGTTTCAATTAGTTAATTGAAGACTAGTTGACTAGTTAACTTAGCTAGGTGGCAGTTCACTCCCGTAACGGTCTGAGAGACTAGACTAGGTGGAAGTTCACTCCGTAACTGCTGGGGTGTGCCCAGATCACTCTAGACCACCACTATGGTGCATTTTTTCTCCTCCAGTGCGCATTGGTTGAGTTATACAGAGTATATCATGTGTAAATTATTCATTATTCATTACGGTTAATGAGAATTATTTCATTCTTTCTCGCTTGCTTCTTCTTTCTTAATTTCTCTCTACAAATGTGTGTATTATTTTCTAGCTAGATCTACTCTTTGCAGGTTCAACACATTTACAATAATCGCATGAAGCAACAGGAAGATCAAGGTCGCTCTGAATGTCAATTTGTTGAAGGAGACCAGGTGTTTCTTCGACTACAACCTTATAAGAAAAATTCACTCAAGGCTGACCATTGTCAGAAACTTGTGCCCAAATTTTACGGTCCTTATACCATTCTCAAGCGTGTGGGACAAGTGGCCTAGTGGTTATATTTTCCTAGTCATTCTAAGCTTCATCCTATTTTTCATGTCTCCTGCTTAAAGAAGGTGATTATAACTAAGTACCAAACTCAAACCATCTTTCCTGAGTTGGATGAAGAAGGCTCCATCTGGTTGCAACCACAAGTAGTTTTGGACTAGTATGAGCATCATCTTCGTCAGTGCACCATCAAGGAAGTGTTAGTCCAATGGAAAGATACAACTCCAGTAGATGGCACTTGGGAACCAGATACTATTATATAGCAATTTCCTCATCTCAAACCTTGAGGACAAGGCTGTTTTTTAGGGGGGAGGACATGTTAGGGACCTAACTGATCTAGGTGGATATTGGTGGCCACCCACCTATTCCAACTGGCTCCTTTTGACAGTTTTAGTTCAATACGTTCTTTTGTAATTCTTTGTGATTGTGGGTTCTACACTTTCGGGGTTGTCTAAATCCATACACATATTCCAAGTGGAGATTCGTGGTCGTCCACCTAATCCAAATAGCTTGTTTTGGAAGTTTTCATGTCAGTACATATTTATGTACTTCCAGGGTCATTTTGGGGCCCTAAACAATGTTTTTTGGATTTCCATAGTCAAATTGTATATAGAGTTATATTTTTATAGGATAATGTGTATTTCTCTAAATTACCTTTCCAATGGGATATCACGTGCCTAAAACAGAGGTCGTATGAAAAAGTTACGACCCTGGGAAGTTGAGGTACCAACTTACCCATCAGGGCCCACATAAATTTTGGTGTTTCATCTCCTAGGTTTAGGTTTTTGGATGTCTATGGTTTTGGAATTCATGAGTGATGTTAAAAATGCCTATGGAGCCTCATTGTAATGAATCTTCGTATACCGATGTGCATAGCATCCACATCTCTTCTCATAGATAGATACCACCATTCGAGCAAGTTGTTTTCAGTTCTACAGTTTTACAATTTCACCCTATTTTATTTATTCAATAGAATTTATTGTTCACTGGATATATGTTGTTGTTATTCATATCTCTATATCATTGTACTCAGTCTGTTATTCATTTTGTTCCACTCATAAATACGGATTAGTGGTATTAGAACAATCTTTTCTTCTTTTATTTCTCTTCGTCCATGTCTGGGACAAGATCTAGGTATAAGAAGTTGGAACTCGAACCAGTCAAGCCTTTGCAAGATCGGTCGAGCCGAGACTGAAAACAACCCATGGGGGCTGAAAATAAAAATGATGGAGCATGATATCCTTTTAAAATGTTTTTTTAGGAATCCATTTCATGAAAAAGGAACGAAATGATGGAAAAATTTGCACAGATCCTTCGATGGCTACCCACATGAGACGCATATTCATCAAGCAACCATGCAACCCGCTTCAAGGAACAAGTAAATTTTGATATTTCATTATTTTAAGGACTAATAGAGGTGGATGTTGTAGATAAATGGTTGAATATGCTCGAAGGGTATTTTTTGGTCCACAATTTTTTTGATAGGGAAAATATTACTTTTACACTCCTCAAGGTCATCACCCATGTTATGGACTAGTGGGATACTTACTCTCAGAAAAGGGCCATAGAGGAATCTGCAATTTTTGCGGTTTCCCCCACATGGGATTCCTTCTTGGATTCCATTAAAGAAAAATACTACCTTGTTGGAAGCTACGATGACCAATGCATAATGTGGACCACCCTGCATCACTAAAGGGACCAGACAATACTAGATTTCACCAATATTTTCCATACCCTGCACACCAAATTGGGTATCAAAGACTCTGAATGACATTTGGTGCTCAAATACCACATATTTCTGCATAGATACATTCAAACATAAATGGAGTTTATGGACATCAAAAAATTGGGTACGACTTATAGATATGTTGTCAAGATCGAGAATAAATTTAAGCAGAAGAGGCAAGAGTTTGGATCTGCAAACTCCTCACTGCTGAAGCAAGGAAAAGGTGGCCCCAAACCAAAAAACAAGGGACAGAGAAAATATGGCCACAATCAGGAAAACCAGTGTAACCCGCAACACAAGAAGGGTAATGAGAAGTCGAAGAAGGACACTGGAAAGTGGTGTGAATACCATAAAATCCCCTAGAACAACACCGAAGAATGTCGCTCCAAGCATTCACTAGTGGTCGAGTTGAAAGATTCTGATTCAGAGGTAGATTCTAACTCCAAATCAAATCTAGAAAGAGGGAAGAGGGTTATCGATGCCTGACCCAACGCCATTTTCGCTGCCACCAAATTCCATCCAAGTGAACTAGAAGAACCAGAGGAAGGGGAATGCCTCTTTCACTCATAGAGTTTGGTAAAGGGAGCTCTACTTCATTTCATCTTTGTTATAGGATAAATCGGTATATGCGGACACTAACAGATCTCCCTAGATCCACCTATATCTAGAACAAAACAAGACAGGACATGACGCTTCCCCTAAGTTACAATAATTGAATTTGTTATTGAAGAAGGAATAAGTGACATACCTTTATATATCATTTCCTTCTGTCTTTGTTGTCCATACTTCACTTTAGTAGCCTTTTGATATCAAATCTACAACGACACAAATCGACCAAGGTGAAAGAAACAATAATACATTCAATGAAGACCTAAACATGTGATCAAAGAGTCATGTAATAAAATAAGAGTGATTTTATAGGAAAGGGACATGCCATTGTATTATATTAAATGAAAGTAGAAGATACAATTGGATTGCCTTGATGTCGCAAGCTTCCTTTCGGTGGTCCTTCATTCCAACACACACACTTTCTCCGTGCTTGCATGAAGAAGATCCACTATGGCTTGATGGATGAATGGAGGCCTCAAGCATCAATTCAAATAGGATTCCTCACACAAATCCGAATCTATTCTTTCATCAATTATATATTCAATATTTCTTAACCTCTTCCTTGAGAAAAATTTCATTATATAGGAGAAGGAGAGATGGTTAAAGGGACGAGGATGATCCCACCAAATATGAAAAGTCAGTAGGATACCAATCATGTGAATGCCAACTCATTTTCTAGAATATCCTCTTCCATAACCTTGGTAACCTCTTCTTCCTTTTAAGCTTTGAAGCAGGTTCACACCCTACTTATAGAGAAAACTGTGAACCCTTCGCAATCCAAGTATAGAGTATCCTGTGATAATCAAGGTTCTTGCACCCTACAATATATGTAGCTTATGAACGCATCTTAAAAATATGTTTTGTAGAAGAAGACAACAATCACTTTTGTCAGGCAACGGGTCCTTATGAGAGCCTGAACACATAACTGTAGAGACATCACCAGAGTGAACAAAATAATGTGTAACAGAATGCCCCCCAAAGTATGAGGTTGGAACTCATGAAAAACGAAATACTTTTCAAAATGTGTGTGTGTGTGTCAGAAACAAGGATCGCACCTAATCGGAAACCTGCAAAGAATCAAGCATCTGCAGAATATAATACCAGTTCTGAGGTAGGCATTCCCATGCTCAGACCACAAATGAATGAAATCACAAATGTAGGCCATGGCCACCAATCATACACCATGGATCCATGTCATCAAAATGCTACATAGCCACCAAGAATACACTGTGGATCTTTGTTAGAAGACTCAGACTAGGACATAGCCACGCGACATACAAAGTGGATCTATGTGTCAATACAAATCATAAATACTCCAGCGCAACCTAGACCAAAAAGATGAGACCCAGGGTCTTCAATCCTGTCCTCTGAAAGTATGAATCTAGCCATGTGATTACATGTGTCAAAGTCGAACATGGTAGAAACCACTTGATTACCGATCATTGATGAAAACTGTTAACAAGTGTGAGGGAAATCACCATTGATGTCAATGACTCCCAAGGTACCTAAGTACAATCTGAACAAATGTGAATAAATGAGTTGAATTTGAACACTCGGTAGGATCTCTCGATCGGGGACTAATTATGTGAATGCATTGTCAAAAGCGAAGAGACCTGCCATTAAGGCATGCAGGTTCTAAGGTACTAAATGATTTCTAAGTCTTATTCCCCGATAATGAGTTGGAGTCGATGGAAAAAGACTCATCACAGGAGGGCCTTGATGTATCCCCCATCAGTGACACGAAATAAGTAATATATTTTAAGGTAAGGAAAAGTATAAATATGATTTGAACCGGACACATGGAAGGTTGACACGGTAAGAATGGACAACTGGAGATGGCCTACTCAATGGAGGGCTTGTTTAGACTTCTCTTGAACATATGAACGACATGACAATGGTCTTGGTAGCATTGACTCAAAGATGACCCAAGATATGACCTTGTAGCAAGTTAGACGAGAGACAAATGGATTTCCCAACCCAGAGTCAAATGACGAACAGGGGGTGTCATGTTCAAGAGAAACGCTTACTGCCACTAATACAAATGTGAAGGCATATCCCTTTCCCAAAATCCCCCCCACCATTTTTGGCAAGTACCTCTTTATTTTTACACAAGCTTGAGGAGGATAACATATACTTGTTGATGTAAGCTCATCCTTCAGATGAGTGCCTCGAAGTATGTTTAACGAACTCTAGGAAGGAGTGGTTTGGTCCCATGAGGGCCTTTCGATGTTTGTTTAACGAGTCCAAAGATAGAAAACTTGGGGGTTTTTCATGTTTTGCGAGTCTGAAAAACACTTAAAGAGAACTCTCTCAGTTCCTTTTTTGTAAATTAGTTCGATGAGACCAAAAAAGTGATAAACTATCGCTCATCGAATGTTTTCTTCAAATACTTTTACGAGTGTGAAAAGAACAAGATTGCTCAACAATATTTTCATTTTTATGGAGCGTGAAAAGAGATTAAAGGATACTCCCTTATTTTTCGTTGTTTTCGTGTTACCATGATGAGTACAATAAGATGAGAAAAGTATAATGGGTTGTGTTCTCATGTATTTTCGAGCGTGAGAACGAATGAAGACTGAGCTCGAGGTTTTTCCTACAAAACCCTAAAAAGGTATTCATACATGTGATGGAAAAAGGAAAAAATACTCGTACACCGTCGTTCGGGCTTCTAGGTCATATATCTGCAAAAAAACATACTCACAAGGCCATTAGGGTATTAGGTTTTTAAGCAAAATAATAAAAATAATATAAAAAATAATGAGAAATAGTAAAAAGGTGAATAAATATGGGTGAAAAGCCATTTTTACCATTTCATTGTTACTTTGTCAAAAACTTGTCCAACACACCTCTTTTTTCCCAAATTTCTTCACTCGATTGCGGGAGGTACAAGCGGTCATTTGGAAAATGGTTTCGGCCAATGAGGTAATCTCATGATTCTTCAACTTTTTCATGGATTAAAATTGATTTTTATTGGCAAATTCTAGTGTTTGAGTCCATTTTGGGGCTGGTAGGTGCGCTCAGGCATTCTCGCAGGTGGGCCATTCGGGACCTGTGAGAATATAATGTTTTCACAAGTGGGCTTTAGTGCACTTGCGAGAATCTCGCATTGTGTGAAAGATTCACTTGCGAGGGCCGAAAATTGGATTTTCATGCATGTTTTTTCTCAATAAAAATTTATTCAAGAGATTAAAATGAGTTGCTAACTTCCTTCTCATGGATCCATTGCAGGTATTGATCATCACATTGTTGGAATGGAGGAAAAGAGAACATGAGGAGGATAATGCCATTGCCAGAAATGATCCGAGCACAATTGTTTCCCTCTGGGAATGTGGGATCTTAAAAAATTTTAGGATCCAGGACATGAGAGCCCAACTCAGGTTGTTAGAGTACCTGGTCCACATGTGGGATGTGGATCAACAAGTATTTCATGTAGGGGTCCACATGCTTACACTAGATATCGAGGATATCTATTTTCTGATGGGGTTGTCACGACGTGGATACCATGCAACTCTGGCTGGAGGTAGAGGTGGTGGACTTCCTATGAGCGAGTATGTTCACCAATATTGTGTTCCTGAGGCGGAGAGAAGCAAGGGTAAAGTCACCATCTGAGGTGACCAAGATCTGAACTTACGGACTATCTTGTTTACCATTGCATGCATGGCTGGGAGCACGGCTCCACACATGGCTCTCCAGAGCTATTTCCAGTATGCAATAGAGTGCATAGAGCCTCGAGTTTTCAATTGGTCGGACACGGTTCTCCGCAGTATGAAGAGGCAACTGACAAAGTGCAAAAGAGGTAACCTAAAATAGTTCAGGTACAGGTCAATTTTGGTGTCATTCTTCCTTGAGAGGGTCCCACTACTGCGTCTATAGGTAGATTTGGTTTTACTGGCCCCATAGGATCCGAAGATGATGAGGTGGTGTAACCTCATGGCTCGGCATGTAGCAGGCCCTATAATCAAATATAACGATTCATTTTTTGATTGGTTCAAGCCCCAAATGTTGATGATCGATGACTATGCATATGCTGGCTTGGATTTCTAAGGAGATCCAAATTTGGTTCTTCCTCAGGATGCTCAGTGGGGTGACTTAGGTAAGAAGTACACACTTTGTTCTTTTTTAATGTTTTTTACAAATTTTATTATGTAAAATGTTTTTATGTCTTCGATCCAAGGACTAACAAAAAATTTCTTTTGACGATAGAGATGTGGGGCCGTATCGACCTCTAGGAACATCTCTTATTCAGATACAAGGAGAAGTGACTCCAGTGGCAAGATGGCATGTTGAGGACTACGAGACAATTGAAAAAAACTTAGAGGGACTGACCGTTGATGTCCCAGACATTGCTATTGGGGAGATCCCAAGGCGCTATCAACGCCATACTGTGGGCGTGTCTGAGTATCTTAGTTGACTGCTCCATAGGGTAGCCCGAGCAGTTGTATTTTACCATGAGCGTCATCCGTGATGCTAAATTGTAGAAGCCATGGGCTTCATATTTTGATATTTTGGTCTTTGGACAAAAACTTTTGTAAAACTTTTGATCGTTATATATATATATATATATATATATGCGGCTTCTACTGGCTTATTTTGTTTTGTATGATACATGTGATGTGTGATTGATTTTATAAATGTCTCAAATGTCTGTCTAACACATAATTAGCTAAAACATCAATCAATGTATTTAGACATCTAGGAACGTGTTGATATTTGATATAATCAAAATAACATTCCAAGTAGTGAATTCATATATATACTCACAATAAAGTAGGACTTCAGATAGCATAGACATTACTTAACTGTAGCACTACTAGTTGTGGATCAAGTCATATAACCAGGTGGCAGATACCAAGCGAAATAACATTAGTCAACAATTCGATAACGACACTATATTCTGCGATATTATTGGTTGCACGATTGAGGCAAACACCTCGTGGACTAATAAGTTTGTTTGTAGGTGCATAAATTGTCCATGCAATAGAAGCAAGGTTCTGAGTACTATGACTAGCGCCATCAACGAAGCCAATGTGGCGTAGTGAAGACTCTGACATCTGAAAACCAAGCACAACGCAAGGTAAGAGGTCGAGGGTAGAAACCAGATAACGAAAAAGCACACTAAAGTAACAAACATAAGTATGATACAATAAAATACAAGCACTCATGCACAGATGATCTAAGCATAGTACTTCTTTAAGTAAAGTCCATTTATGGGTTCACTCAAAGGGATACCATCGTAGTCCACTAACTCGTAGGCTCCTTTATCCAACACTCGTCTGACGATATAAGGACCTTGCCACATAGCCTCAATTTTTTTTACTCCTAGCAAATCTCGATCTTGTTCATAAAGGAGAACTAGATCACCTTTAGAGAAAACACGTGGCTTGACATGTTGGTTGTATTGGGATTTGACGCATTTCTTCTAGGTTCTATAACTAGGGTGGCATCACGACAGGTTTCGTCTAGTTGCATAAGATATAACAAACATTCTTCTTCAACATATGTGTTTGGGAGAAGTTCAATGACTAGATTTAGAGATGGTATCTCACATTCAATCGGCAAGATGGCTTCGATACCATAAATTAATTGGAAAGGTGTAAACTCGTTAGCAGACTTGACGGATGTCCGGTAAGCCCACAATTTTGAAAACAACATCGTGTGCCAACTAGTTTTGTGAATCCCTATCATTTTTCGAAGCATGGTAATGAGGACTTTGTTTATTGCTTCAACCTAGCCATTGGCCTGTGGGTAATAGGGTGTTGAGTTTTCATGGTGAAGACCCAACTTTTTGGTGTTTTTTGACATCATGAAGTTTCTAAAGTGGCTACCATGATTAGTAATGATAGCGTGAGGAACACCAAACCGAGCAATGATGTGATTGAATATGAATAGTGTTTCAGTCTTTCTGGTATTGTCGAATGTAGGCATCGCCTCGGCCCATTTCGTAAAATAATCTCTGGATACAATAATTTATCCATTCCCCTCGGCCAGGTGAGGGTGACATGTCATGAAATTGATACCCCATTTCGCAAAAGGTCCAACGGAGACTATAGGGTGTAGAGGAGCAGGGTGTGATCGTATTTTTTTGTTGTATGTTTGGCAAGCATGGCATTTTTGGACAACGATAATATAATCGTTGAATAAAGAAGGCCAAAAATACCCAGCTCATAATATATTTTGGGCAATAGAATAACCAAACATGTGACCACCACATGCTCCAGAATGGCAGTCATTCAAGGATTTCTCAGCTTCGTCAAATGTGAGGCATCGACGAAAAACGGAGTCAATCCCATGATGATAAAGAGTATCACTGAGGATAATATACTGAAGGGCTTGGTAACATATTCGACGACGATTGATGCTAGACAAATCGGGTCGTAAAGTCTAGGTCTGGAGATATATAATGATATCCCCATACTAAAGGTCATCGGAACTGATCAAAAAAAGGGATTCATCGGGTAATGAATCCTCTACTACATTTTTCGTCTCATAACAGGGAAGGTCACAAATCAATTCGGCAAACACTGAGGATTTCTTGGACTTAGCACGTTCGAATTCTAAATCAAACTTCTAGAGGATTACGATCCATTTGGAGTATTTTCCCCCTAGCGATTGGCATGTAATAATGTGCTGCATAGGGTTGCCGTTGGAAATCACAGTAGTATTGCGTAAAAGGATATAGTTCCAGAAACATTGAACAACTTGGATAGCGGCTGAGGCCAATTTTTCAACATGTAAATACTTGGTTTTGGTAGTCGTGAGACTCTAACTCAAATAATAAATGACATGTCCATCATGAGAATCATCCTCCTGGACTAGAACCATAGCAATGGTATAGTCTGAGGCTAGGAGATACAAGAAATAATCACGACTATAATCAGGTGGGAAAATTAGTGGGGTACAGGTTAAAGTTAGTTTTAAAGCATCGAAATATTTGTTGGCAGTGGTATCCCATACAAACTTATAACCTTTCTTGAGAAATCGAGTAAATCTGAGGGTTAACTCAACATAGTTTGGGATGAAACCTCATAGAAAGTTTTCCTTCCCTTGCAAACTTTGTAGCTGGCGTAGTGAGGAAGGAGGAGGGATATTGAGAATTGCCTTGACCTTCAAAGGATCTACCCTAATCCCTTGACGTGAAACAATAAATCCCAGAAGTCAGCCAGATTCTACACAAAAAACACATTTGTGTGGGTTTAAGCGTATATGATAAAACTGACATCGAAGGAAAATGGCTCGGAGGTGTGTTGGATGATCTACATGGTGCATGGAATGAGTCGGTAGGTCATTGAGATATGGTTGGACAATGTGATTTATATCATGAAAGCCATAAGACATAGAATGTTGAAAATTCGCGCCGACATTCTTTAAACCAAAGGGTAGTTTCTGGTAGGCAAAAGTGCCCCAAGGACAAATAAAAGTGGTCTTGTATTGGTCGGCAGATACGATATTGATTTGATTATATCTAGAGAAACCATCCATCAAAGAGAAGATTTCACTCCTGGCACAATCGTCGACAATCTAGTCAACGAAGGGGGTAGGAAAGTTGTCTTTAGGACATGCTTTGTTAATATCCCTATAATCAATGCACATGAAGATCATACCTTGTTTCTTGTTAACCAGAACAAGATTGGAAACCTAGTCAGTTAGAGCCACAGGGTAAATAACGCCATCTTTAAGAAGTTTCTCAACTTCAAGCTTGATAGTAGAGGCTTTACGCGGGTGGACTGGACGAAGTCATTGCCAGACGGGTTAAGCGCCTGGGTATGTCTTAATCTCATGTACAACAATGTCGGGGTCAATTCTCGACATTTCTTCATAGCTCCATGTGAAGACGTCACAAAATTCTTGAAAAAGAGACTTGTAGGTGACAACTTCGTCATGAGAACATGAAGCTCTGATATGCACATTTTCGACAACTCTAGGTGTAATGGATATGTCAAGGGGGATGGTGGGTGAGATATTACTTAATTTCCCTTCGTAGAACACATCGTGTGTAGACTCGAGAATGGTAGAAATGATGACAACGGTCGATGGAGTCGATATCCATTAGTAACTCTCAATGGTGTGTTGTTCTAGGAAGAGAATGGAACGATGATGTCCATCGTCCCAAGGGGTATCTTCTATGGACATAATAGACATAATCATCTCGTCTATAGGAAAAATGACACGGAATGGATCCGGAGATAAATCACCAAGAGAGAGGGTAGAAGGATTTGCCGATTGAATGGCTTGATAAGAAGATTTAACCGGACTCAAAGGCATTTGGTCGCCATAGCGAAGATTATCACCGAAGTTGGGTACTATCCACGTGTCATAAGATGCAGGGGTTTCTCGAATAGAGGTGGAAATCATGTTGATCGAGGTGACAAACGGATGTGGAACATCGGGTGGTGGAATGGGGAAAGTACCCATCAAAGATGAATCTTTAAAAAGACCCACACCGACATTCTCATATCCAGAGGGTGTTTTCACAATGAAAGGTACGTTGTTGGTACGTGTATCAGAGTTAAAGAAGGCCAATTAGTCCACCATAATTACTTTTCCCTGATGTGGGAAACATATGACATGGAAAAGAGTGGACACAACTGCACGCATGGAATCGATCTAGCTACGACCAAGTAGAAGGTTGTAATCGAGAGGAGTGTCAAAGACCTCAACTTCAACGTTGACCATTTTTCCTTCTAACGGAATAGACAATGAAGGGAGGACACCGTAAGGCTTAAATCCATAGCCATTAAAGGCTTTGAGCATGTTGTGTGATTCGGTTAAGGGAGGAGAGTTGATGGCTTTCCAGCAGGCAATAGACATGACACACGTAGAGGCACCCTCATCAATAAATGTTCTACAAACGCTCTTGTCGGAGACAATAACTTGTATTTGAAATGCGAGTTGAGGGGGTAACCTTGGAATGTGATCATCCAAGTCAAAAATTATTAAATTTGTATCTGCAGGGTCGATTCCACCAATGGATTTCAACAGTGCCTTCCATTGTGTAGGAAAACTTTGAAGGATTTCAAGGGCTGACATCATGGATGGTGCTTAGGCCAGATCTTCTACAATACTGTAGTTTTGGGTAGCACACGCATGAGGATTGAAAGCAGACTTTCGAACAACACCCTTTGGGGGAGGGTGAAGAATTGTATCTAGGCTCGGTCATTCGAGATGAAGAGGACCATTGGTAGGTGGAGCCGAGAGAGATGGTTGGACCAACGAAGGAGGTATTTCATCAACCATCTCTTTAGAGGAAGAATAATCTTTGTCTCGAGTGGTAAGTGTGACGTCATTCTTCTTTGAATCACCTGTACACATTAAAACATACGATGTAGTGGAGGGGGAAGGTTGGTCATGAATGACTAATTGGGCCTACTGTTGAGAAGGGAAGGGTTGTGACAACATGGTCGGGGTAGGTGGTTTCGGGGTCCCTTGAAGGAACTTAGTAACCTTGGCTCATCTTGGACAATCCTTAGTGTAGTGATCATCACCACAAATAAGACAAGGGTATCGGGGTTTTCTCTTATCCTTATCATCAACAGGTTCTGTTTTGTTCTTCTCAAATTGCAGATTATTTTTATCCTCCTTATTCTTACCCTTCCCTTTTTTGGATTTATTCTTTCCGGCAGGGGTAGATTGAACATAGTTCACCTCAAAAGTCTTGTCAGTGGGAGGAGTAGGAGACAGAGCATGTTGAACATTAGAAGCAATGAACTTGGGTTTGGTGGTAGAGGTTTTGGCAGAGTGGGTTTGGGCATGGAAAGTGCCAATCACACCATCAGCTACATGAGAAGCAGCAGGAGTAGTTGAAGTAGCGGTAGTAGAAGGATGAGGTGCGTCAGGGAGTAAATCATAAAGAGTACCCATTTGTTAGTAAACGAGGTCAAGGTATTGAGCACGACTGTTCTCTTGTTCTTCTGCGACAACTCCACCCATGGGAATGTCACAAGAGATGTCATTCATGAATGATTTAGTGAACCACTCTCCCAGTAACGAATCGACAATCTCAAGTTTGATGAGACGTCATCGTCGTCGCCACTCATGAATGTGATCAGAGATATGAGTGGATTTGGTTTGTTTGAAAGAACTCAAAATTTTGGTTCCCATTTCGTAATGGATTAGTAACTGGTAGTGGGTGAGGAAAGCCATGGAAAGGGTGTTAAAGTCAACAAAGAAGCCTCATGGTAATTCTATATACCACTTCGCGGTGGAACCCGTGAGAGTTCGTTGAAAAATACGTAATCGAATAGAGTCATCCATCAAAGAGTTGGCTGAACACCAAAGGTGGAAAGTCATTACATGATTGTTCAGGTCCTCTCTTGGTTTACCATCGAACTTAGGAATGTCAGATGGTAGTTTGGACAGTATGACAGGCCATTCAGGAGAGTGACAGATAGGATCATTTAAAATTCTATACAGATCAGGGAGGTCTAGGGTGGCTAAGAAGGGTAACTGTCTATTCACGTGGGGGTACGGGTGACTTTGGGGAGGAAGTCCCATAGGTATACCAGTAGGACCGTAAGTAGTTTTCATATAATGCGAAGATCCAGACAGATTCGGTTGTTGGTGTGGAGGCATGTAATTTATAGGGTTGTATTGGTTGGGGTTGTTCCCTTGAATGGGGACGTTGAGTCGAGTGTTCGAGCCCCAAATGAAATTGGACGGACCTGGATATGGTTGGCCTGTACTAGGGGGTATGAAAGAGTTAACTTGAGGTTGTTGCCCCCCAGTCAATTGAGGATTATTTTGGATAAGATAGTTCCAATACTAGGCCAAGGTTGTAGGTATGTTCTGTCCAGAGGGTGGGGTAGGTGGGGATTGCCCTCCAATTAGAGGTTGTGTCCCATTTGGGATTTGACCTCCAAAAGGGGATTGTGTTTGGCCTCCAGGGTGAAATTGTCTGCCAACAGGAATCTGGTAATTATGTGTGAAAGACTGGTTGGTGCCACTAGTGTCATTTCCTCCGATAGGGGATGGAAGAGATCCTCTAGAAGGGGATCGAGGAAGTGTCGGAATAAAACCAGGAACAAGAGGGTGCCCAAAAGGAGTGGAAATGCTAAGAGTCTTGGATGGGATTTGTGTAGGAACATGAATAGAAGCATTCAATGCATAATATCTGGGGGGCAGCGTTGGGGTGAGTCTAGATGAAAGCGGTGTGCCAATGGGGCCCTGACTAGCCACCATATTCCTGGTGTGAATATTTGTAGTATCTAGGACCATTGTATAATGGGCCATTTGAAGGGGGATTGTCAAGATATGGTCGGTTGGATGAGTGTCTAAACCAGGGAAATAATAGGCAGTAGTAAAAGGTATCACATCTGGATAGGATCTTTTGGGCGGCTCATGTGTGACAATGATATCAATGCCTTTTCCCGAGCCAAAGAGATCCTGCCTAAAAATGCCAGTAGTCCAAAAAGGATCCTGACCTTTAGGGCCTGTGAAAGGTCCGGTTGGTAATCCAAAAGACTCAACAATAATCTCTCTGGATGAATTCACTCGAACAATACGTCTCATAGAGTTGGGAGGAAGTCATTATCCCTCTAGAGAATCTATAATTCGGAATTGGTCTAAAGAGTCAATTCTTTCCACTCGTGGAGTGGCAACGTCTTGGATTTCACTCTATTGAGGAGAGCCCTCCAGTGAGTTGGTAGGCAAGGGTTGAGAACCTTCTAGATCTTCTGGGGGTAGTCCTTGCATTCTATGTGAACAACATGGAGGGTCAATGGTGATCGAGCTAAAATCTCATGAAAGAAATTCTATGGCCAACTTATGGAAACAAACAACACGTGCTAGTAAAATCTAGGAATCAAAACCAAGCAAACAAGACCTTCCTATTCCGAAGTCACTAGTTGGTGATGAAATCCAACATTGCAACGTCAAGACAAGAAGGGGCTAGGCTAGGGTGGAAAAGTTACATTGACGACTTTCTTAACGGACTTACACCCTGGTGCAAGCTCGCACACATAATTGTGGGTATACCCTCCAAGGAGCCTGAGTGAGTCTGGTCAACGTCGATTCCAAGTACTGTGAAGACTTACCCCTCCACAGTCACCTTATGTAAGATGCTAAGAAGATAGGCTACTAAAGTTACCACAAACAAAAATGATGCTTGGGGAAAAAGTTGATAGTCTGATCGACATGCAAGGGCAGGGTATCTAGCCTGAAATAAACTTGAGAGGCTTTCATTCATCATTGTGGGTATACCTTCAAGTGACCCCCATAATACATGCAATCTCTACACCGAGATCAAAAAAGCAGGGTGGATAACTCTGTCAATCTCAATGTGACCTCAGGTTTGACCCTTGTGTGAGAAGGGCTTCCCAGGACAAAATGTGCAAATGGAATTTGACACTCCCTATCACAAGATACTATTGTGTGTTTCACACTTTGGAGAGTGTGTCTCACTGCCTATTCCAAATCTCTAGCCTAGCTAATGTTGGTGCAAAAGAGCCCTAGAAAATGTTACTAGTTGAATTTTAAAGTTGTGCAATATTATTAAAGGTTGTTGTTACGCAAGAGGGAGACGGAAATGAAACCAATGTTGTGTAAGATTTTGACCCAACAATGTGTAAATAGAAATGAATGATACAACCTTTCGTTCGATGAATTCTATTTACAACAGGGAAAAAAGATTTTTCTGGAACAATGCAAACTACAATGTATGATTCTCTTTTTAAAGCTAGTACCAAACATTCATTGACAACGTAAATTCACTATTCATTCTCTTTCAATATTTTAATGCCAATATTTTCTGAATAAATGATTGCCTAAAAGAAAAGACTTTAATAGATTATTTTTTTTAGAAACCAAAAAACAGGGATGGAACTAAGAAAAATTAAGCAACCAATGAAAACAAAATACTCAACAAACACCCAAATCGATCTTTCAATGGAGATAAAAAATAAAAAAATTGACAAGAAAAAGTCTCTTCAAATGCACATGGACAAAGAACTTTCCAAACAACAAGCAATCTAAAAGGAAAATTAATCCCAACTTTTAATCCAATCAAATATTTTTGACCAAACAAGCACTCAGATCTCAGAATCAGAGATTATACCCTTGTTGATAAAAGGTCAAGAAGTAAAAAATGGGAAAAAATGATTAAGAAGAGTTTTCTATCTCCGAAAACCAATCAACAACAAGATTTGAAGTCAAGAAACAGTCAAACACCGACAAAAGAAGTTCTTCCTAGGTAAACAAATAAATCTGGGCATCAGAAAAGACAAGAAGACCTAATCCAAAACTTTTACAAATGAGTTCACAACCTAGTAGTGGGGTACAGTGAAAAAATTAGGAATTCTCGTAGTCTAGACACTGGGAGGGTGCAAGAAGGTAGCACTGGACTGAATAGTAGGGTGCAAAAATCAATGGTTCTCGCAGGCTATAAAGAGGTGCAGTGCGAGAAGGTTTGTAATCAAGGAAAATTTGGAAAAGAGACAAAAAATTTGAGTGAACTTCTAGGTCCAGAGAGTCTATATGGGTCTCCTTCAGACTCAGAGACTGGTTGGCAATGAAAAAAGTAGGCTAAGAGAAAATGGCCAACAAAAAACCACAAAATGAATCCCTCCCCAGTGGAGTCGCCAATTTTGTTATAGGATAAATCAGTATCTGCGGACACTAATAGATCTCCCTAGATCCACCTAGATCTAGAACAAAACAGGACAGGACATGATGCTTCCCCTAAGTTACAATCATCGAATTTGTTATTGAAGAAGGAATAAGTGACATACCTTTAGATATCGCTTCCTTATGTCTTTATTGTCCCTGCTTTGCTTTAGTAGCCTTGTGATATCAGATCTACAATGACATAAATAGACCAAGGTAAAAGAAAAAATAATACATTCAATGAAGACCTAAACATGTGATCAAGGAGTCATGTAATAAAACAAGAGTGATTTTATGGGAAAGGGACATGCCATTGTATTATATTAAATGAAAGTAAAAGATACAACTAGATTGCCTTGATGTCGCAAGCTTCCTTTCGGTGGTCCTTCATTCCAACACACACACTTGCTCCGTGCTTGCATGAAGAAGATCCACTATGGCTTGATGGACGAATGGAGGCCTCAAGCATCAATTCAAATAGGATTCCTCACACAATTATGAACCTATTCTTTCATCAATTCTCTATTCAATCTTGCTTAACCTCTTCCTTGAGAAACCTTTCATTATATAGGAGAAGGAGATATGGTTAAAGGGATGAGGATGATCCCACTAAATTTGAGAAGTCAGTAGGATTCCAACCATGCAAATGCGGACTCATTTTCTCGAAGATCATCTTCTATAACCTTGGTAACCTCTTCTTCCTTTTAAGCTTTGAAGCAGGTTCGCACCCTACTTATAGAGAAAACTGTGAACCCTTCGCAATCCAAGTATAGAGTAGTCTGCGAGAATCAAGGTTCTCGCAACATACAATATATGCATTCTACAAACTCATCTTAAAAATATGTTTTGTAGAAGAAGACAATAGTCACTTTTCTTATAAAAAAGGTCCTTATGAGAGCCTGAACACATAACTGTAGAGACATCACTAGAGTGATCAAAACAATGTGTAACAATCTTCGGTAGCGGAAGTCAGAAGAACCAAATATCAGAAGAGGTCGTCAAGTAGTTGGACTTGCCAATGGCACCACACCCATAACCCTACACCATCAATTGGCTTTTCCAAGGAAGAGATATCTACATCAGCCAACAATGTCGTCTTCCATATGGCATCAAGACCTTCAAAGATGAGGTATTGTGTGATATTTCTCCCCTTGAAGTTTGTGACGTTATTTTAGGACAAGAATATTTTTGAAAGCGACATGTTGTGTATGAGTCTAGACCCCACAATTTTATTATTACTTTGGGTAGACAATTGTACAGGATACCAGAGCTATCCCTGCCTACCGTTATTTATTTAATCTCTGCTAAGTAATGCAGTAAGGTCATTTCACAGACCAAGAAGTTCATCTTCTTTGTGATCCATGCTCACAGTCAACAGAAGGTCGTCGCCACATTCCTGACCTCTACAGAGAGCCTCTCTTTGTAGTAGAAGCAAGTGGAAAAAATCATGGAATAGTATAGAGACATCTTCTCCTCACCCATCGAGGTACCAACACACTACCAAGTCAAGCATCCAATTGATCTAACCCTTTGTGCACCTATGCCTAATGGACCAGTTTATTGTCGCTCGTTGATGGAAAATGACAAAATCAAGCGTCAAATCCAAGTTTTACTTCAAAAGGGGCACATCAGACCCAACACATCCCCTTGCGGAAGCTTGATTTTACTGGTGCAAAATAAATACGAGAGCTAGCGGCTATGCATTGATTGCAGAGAATTAAAAAAAATCATAGTCAGGAACCGATACCCAATTCCCCGAATTGATGAACTTCTTGACAAACTCAAGGGAGCCAAGTTCTTCAGCAATATTGACCTAAAGTTTGGCTACCACTGGGTTCCCATTGAACCGACTCATGTATGGAAGACAACTTTCAAATCTAAAGAAGGTCTCCTCAAATGTTTTTTCATGCCCTTTGGCCTAACAAATGCACCATAAAATTTCATGAGGTTGATGGATGATGTATTGAGACCCTTCACCAACTATTTTGTGGTGGTATATCTGGATGACATCCTCATCTTCAGTAGAACTTGGGAGGAGCACATGCATCATATTCAACAGGTTTTGAGCACTCTGTGACAACACAAGCTATATGCCAACTTGGAAAAATGCTCCTTTGGAATGAACAAGGTCCAATACTTGGGCTACATTGTTGATGAACATGGGGTACATGTGTATCTAGCTAAGATCCTAGTCATCTGTGACGGTTCATCCCCAACCACACTAAACGATCTTCCGAGATTCTTGGGACTTGCCAACTTCTACCAATGGTTCATGTTGGGATTCTCCCATATTGCATGGGCCCTCAGCCAAGTGACCAAGGGATGCGGAAAGGAAACGTTCGCATGGGGGAAGGCACAAAAATGAGCATTTGATGATCTGAAGCATTTCTTGTGCTCAACTCCAGTACTCTCCTTACCTGATCTGCAACAACCATTCGAGATTGATATTGATGCATCCAACTATGTTGTATGCACAGTTCTCACTCAGCATGGTCATCCAATAGCATACCATAGTGAGACACTCTCATATACTGTCCAGAAATACCCCACCTATGACAAGGAAATGTATTCCATTGTACAAGCCTATCGTCAATGGAAACATTACATTCTAGGAAAGGAGATAATCATCCACACTGATCACAAGCCTCTACAATTCATATAAACACAAGAGAAGTTGCAAAACGACTACCATCGGAAATTGTCCACATACCTACAACAGTTCCATATCAACATCAATTATAATACATGGAGCACACATTGTGTTGTTGACTGCCTCAGTCGACCTCTCGTGGCTTCACTCACCATCGTGCTCCACTCATGTGGGAATGAGGCATCTAAGTGGCCCCAAATTTATCTACAAGATCATGAATTCACTACCACCTATCATCTCTTGGCTACAGGCGCGAATGTCACTGATTTTCACATTCAGGACAAATTGTTATGCCATATGGTCCACCTCTATGTTCCTGTAAGAAAGCGTAAGCTAATTTGGGAGGCTCACTACAATCATATGGAAGGACATTTTGGTGTGGATAAAATTGTGGTTGTTCTACTGAAACATTTTTACTAGCCAAAACATCCACAGGACATGAACAAGTATATCATATATTTCATTTCCTGTGTCATTGCCAAGCTAGCCATCAATCTATTTCCAAGCCAACCATCAAGAAGAAAGGCTTATACACCCCTCTTCCTACTCCCAAGAGGTAGTGGAAATCTATATCGATGGAATACATGTATGGCCTTGCGTCCATCATGAAAGGAAATTATTGTGTATTTGTGGTGGTTGATTGGTTTTCAAAGATGGTCATTCTCACAGCCTGCAAAAAGAGCATCACAATGACAAATATTGCCAAGCTCTTGTTTGAACAAGTTTGGGTCCATTTTGGGATACCACAGACCATCATCTCTGATCCATACAACAGGTTCCTCAGCATAATTTGTTCAAGTCGTTGGTCATTGTTGGACACCAAGCTTACTAAATCCACTTCCTTCCACCCTCAAACCAATGTCCTGACAAAGGTATTCAATTAGATGATTGTGCACATCCTACACATGTATAACTATAATAATCTGCGTACATGGGATGAGATTCTTCCCTATGTTCAACACAGCTACAACATGGCTCTCCATAGCTCCACCAACCATAGCCCATTTCAAGTGGGGATGGGATTCCAACCCTTGGGTCCCATTGATGTTACACTACCTCTTGCAACCACACAGATATAATATTCCCATGTTCAGTCAAAGGTCGACAAAGCTACTAGATTCATTGAGTGGATTCAACACATCCACCAACAAGTCCATGAGATTTTGCAGAACTCCAATTCTAAGTACAAGCAACGCCATGATAAACACTAGGTACTACACAAGTTTCAGGTGGGAGACAAGGTATGGTTACATTTTTAGAAAGAACGCCTTATAGAGCCCCATAAGAATTTACATCCACTTCTCTATGGGTCTTACACTATCACCAAGTCTATGGGAGACAATGCTTTTGAGCTCAACACTACTCCCTTCCTTGGCTTGCACCCAATTTTCAATGTGGACCTCCTTCGACCATATTTTCCACCATGATTAGACACCTTAGATATTGTAGAATAGTTGAAACCAATAGAGTTCAACCTTTACTACATGGAATAGGAATCCAATGATCAGATAGTGGACACATAGGTCAAGGGAGCTCGCCAACAAAGGATCCAACTTTATCGGGTTGTCAAGACAGGGAAGCTCCTACACCAAGGAAAATGGCTCACCTAGGGCCAAATTCAACATAAATTTCCTCACCTTATGGGTGCAGTCAAATCAATGGAGACCATTTCATCCTAAGGGGGGAGGAATGATCCAAGTCGATATTGGTGGCCAACCACCTATTCCAACTGGCTCATTTTGACAATTTTAGTTCAGCACATTCTTCTATAATTCATTGTAATTGTGGGTTCTACACTTTCGGGGTTGTCTGAATCCCTACACATATGCTAGGTGGAGATTGATGGCCTCCCACCTAATCGAACTAGCTTATTTTGTAAGTTTTCATGTCAATACATATTTTTGTACTTCTAGGGTGGTTTTGGGGCCCTAAACAATGTTTTTTTGGCTTTCCATAGTAAAAATGTAGACGGAGTCAAATTTTGACAATATAATGTGTAGTTCTCAAAAATACCTTTCGAACGGGCTATTACGTACCTAAAATGGAGGTCATATGAAAAATTTACGACCCCGGGAAGTTGAGGTACCAACTTACCCATCGGGGCCCACACAACTTTTGTCATTTTATATCCTAGGGTTAGATTTTTGGATGTTTAGGGTTTTGGAATTCATGAATAATGTTAAAAAGGCCTCTAGAGCCTTATTGTAATTACATTACTCAGACGGATGTGTGTAACAGCCACATCTTTTCTCAGAGATAGCTACCACCATTCAAGCAAGTTGTTTTCAGTTCTGCAGTTTTACAATTTCATCCTATTTTATTTATTCAATAGAAGTTAATGTTCACTAGATATCCATTGTTGTTCTCTTTATCTATGTATTATTGTATTTAGTCTTTTATTCATTTCGTTCCACTCATAAATCCGGAAAACTGACCTCCCTAACCCCTCATGTAGGTAGAATAATATATTTCCATGTAATAAATGCCAATATTAATAAGGCCTAGCAATAAGGAAGAATAAGTCAAATATAAGAAGGCCTAATAGAAGCTTCTGCCTCTAGAAGGATCTTCCTCTAGATTGTTCTTTTGGATAGATAGATTTAGTATAAATAGGAGTAGAGGGTATGATAAGTTTTGTCTCATATATTATTGTAATAGATCTCTGCTCTGCTCTGGCATTATTATGGTATTATTTTGATATTGATCTGGTTACATTATTGTTGTTTTGCCATTGCTTGCTGAATATTTATTTTCTGCATACTATATTCTATTTGGAATATTACACGGTCCCTCTCCCAGAGAAAAATGTGTCAAATTCTATGGGAGGGAACCCACCGGAAGGAAGGAATGAAGGCATACTCCATCATCCAACATGAGGGGTGGAAGAAGGACAAATATTTGGAAGTGATTGGACCAAGATACTAATACTCACGATGACAAGACAAACTTGGGAAGGTTGACTTCCAAGGACAAAGGCTAACTGCATAATGGCCAACACAGGTTGAAAATTTTCCTTTGAACATAAGAAAAACACATTATGTGAATTGGGAAGCATGACTATAAGATGGGATACATTTTTTATGCAAGAGGCATCAAAAAACGCTCCATATAGTTGGAATAATAACCAATTGGGGGAGAAAAAACTAAAAATGAGAAAAAGGCTCCTAAAGTCATACTAAACCCAAACGATGAGATCAATATTGTGCGTTGTTCAAGGGTGACAAGACTATTGGCAATAAAAGAGATAGATGTTTTCCCATTCTTTTTGTTTTTTATTTTATTTGTTTGTCTATTTCATGTTATAGAAGTCTAAAAAAGAATAAAACAATGCCACATACAATGGAGGGAATGAGTGTCTCGAGAAAGAAAACTAGTTCCATAGCGCAAGTAATATACCTATGCTCAATGCAAGGAAGCATGTGCAGGATAAGGACATGCAGGGTATGTTCCTTCTAGGGATAAGGTATAGATTTGCAATGGAATAACTTGCAAGGCTGGGAACTGATAGGAATGCATAGGTGATTAGTTCAACGATACCATGATGAAGCTGAAGTTAGGCCTAAAAGCAGAAGAACTCAATATGAAAATGCAGTTACGACTCAACTTTGGGAAGTAAACCTCCCATAATGGTATTTTTCGTAAGTTTAGTCTCTAGGGCCCAAAAATAATAAAATCATACCTAGGAGAACTCTTCTGGTCACTATGGGTCCAGAGTATTCCTTTTTTTTCGTACATAGTCCAATGTATTCAATTTTTTTTACAAATTCCAAATGGTCTGGAAAAGGGTTAAACTTGTACCAAAAGGATGTCTCTTCAAAAAAATTTTAACTAGTGTGACAAAGACACGATCACTCAGATATATTTTCATATTAAAGGAGTCTGAAAAGAGCTAAACTATTGTCTCCATCATCATTTTCGTAAATTTAGTCCCTTGAGCCTGAAAATATATAAACCACAACTTAGGATAACTCTTCTATACCGTAGACTAGAGTATACCTTTTTCACAAGTAGTCTTTTCCAATCCAAAAACAGGGTAAACTTGTGTTGGACAAACATTCCTTCAGGTCCATTTAACGAGTGTACAAGGAACAACGTCACTCAAAAATATTTTCAATTTTAAGTAGTCTAAAAATAGCTTAACTATGGACTCCATAATTTTTTTGGTGAGCATCATGTAAGATAGGGGTCACGTGGGAAATGGACAGAACGAGCGAGAGTAAGAAGCATGAAGATCATATGCAAACTCATGGTGGGACTAACTAGGACCCCCGAGCCTAACAAAAATACTTGCAGCATGAGCTCTAGAATACAAAAGTATTCTATACTAGGGCACCCATGGAAGGTAGTCTCTACCATCAACTGGAAAATGCTTTTAAGAAAAGAAAAAGGTTTGATCATTCATTAATCGGGTTGACCCTAGGTTTAAATGCTAATGGTAACTGATAATGCAACAATTTGAGTGAAATGTGCCCTAATCCAAATTCTAGTTATAATCACATTACCTACCTAGAGTCTTGTAAAACACTCATCCAATCGATGATAAAGGTACCGAAGAAAATTAAAAAAATAGCCTAACACTTGCAAAAATGACGATAACACTATAAAAAATTGATCATTAGTTGAAATTTTGGAAAAAAATAAGGAAACTTTAGGAAGTGGATTTTCAAAGTTTTAATAAATGTTGTATATTTACCTATTTACCACTCCATTTTTACCATTTTACCTAAACAACCACCAAATTGATCAAATCCCTTGGAGAGCACATTGAGAAAATGCAGAGCTTGGAGCAACTCCACTACTTTCCACCTTACACAACTACGTATTATCACCTTATCTTGCATTCCATTCATTCATTCCTTCAATTTCTTACAAATTTCAAACTTAAATTTACTTTTTTAACATGACTCTGTGCATCCACAGGTTTCCTTAAGACAATCGATAGATATTTGCAGTTGGTGGAAACACTAGTCATGGATATCTACGAATGTTCAAACTAAAGGCTAAGGATGCCCATAAAATATTAGAAAAAAAAGAACTGACTCAAAATTTCTTGGAAATTGAGCAAGATGTCTATTCTCTAGAGAGAACGCGAACATGAAGAGGTGGATTGAGTAGTGTTTGAAAATGATGAGGAAAAATAAGATTTGCGTGCTTGCAGCATGTATAAGTTTTTCCAAGTTTGTGGCATGAGGGCACAAAGGATATTATTAAATCTCTTAATTGACTATTAAAACCTTGATGTTGAGGAATTCATGCTCGTTGGACAGTCTTTGACCATTACGGTTGAATACATTAACTTCATTATTGGTTTTTCGAGGAGAGGAGAAGTGTCAAAATTCCAATCTCAGGGAGGAGGCCAGAGTATCAATGAATTCATCCAAGAGTATTGTGATGTCGGAAATGAGAGCTACTCTTCTCAGTTATGACATCACAATACTCTTTGATGAATTCATTTATACTCTGGCCTCCTCCCCGAGATTGGAATTTTGACACTTCTCCTCTCCTCAAAAAAGGTGAAGAATGTTTGCTTCAGTATTGTCCTATGCACATTCATTTTTGAGCAGGTGCCCATGATGAGACTGCAAACACAAATATGAGGACACTTGTGACCATGTACTACCATGGTCTAATGGACCGAGCTCATAGCTCACTTAGGAGGTGTAAAAAATTCCAATCCATTTGATGATGACTTCTTTGCTTGGTGAGAGCGACAAAATCCCTTCATTGAGGACTACCCATATGCGGGCATTGATTTCACCAATGACCCAAACGTCATCATCCCTGTTGGAGACGAGTTACAATATATAGGTATTTTTTCTTAGAGGCCCTCTTTGTCTCTTATATACACATGGTAGGGCCATTCACCCTATCCCTTTAGGTACATACTTCTTCAAATTCGCATGTTTTATCTCCCTATGAGATCATTTCACTTATCAATATCACTTCCACAAAATATGTTGTTAGGGTTTTCTTTTCTTCACTACACATGAAAATTCACCTAATTCCAAATGCATTCAGTTGTTGTCGACCAGTAGCACTCCATCACGATGGGATGCCTTGGTTTTAGATACACTTTGATTATCAACACCCATGACATTTCTTCCCATAGGACAGAAGTCTGGATAATCTACATCTCAGAGAATGAACCTCATATGTCTTTCTCATCTTAATGACTATCCATCCCCTAAGACTCTTAGTAGTTCACATTTTTATGGTTGTTTATGTTGAATGTGATATCACATTTTCATTGGCCTCTTTTCTCCCCCAATATTAGTATACAATATGCATTCCAATTCACCATTCATTTACCCCCATAGAGACCTGGCAAAGGGGCCCATTCCCCCACTCATTCTTACCACTCTCACCTCATATGGTTGATTAATTTGATCATATGACTGGGGCACCCATATCTGTGTTTGTAAATTATCCAAAAAAAATTACATTCTTTCATTCATTAGTAATGGTAAAAAGCATAGTGTTTACGTGAGAAACACTAATGCTCATACCATATCATCTAATTGAGCCTCTTTGAACCTGACTACAGTCCTAGTTTCTATTGGTCAAATCATATGCATTGATTCACATGTGCCTACATGGTCCTAGTTGATTTCAACACCTCATGTATCTAACTACCCATCATTGTGATCCCCATCATTTCCCCCATCATCTACCTATCCATTTGCATCCACTCACTGTCAATCCCAATTTGAAAAAATCTTAACATATCTACTTGTCTTCTTGACATTATATCATCTTATGTCCAGTTGATTTGTTTATTTCTCCAATTGTCAGCCATCCTTTATTCTATTCCCAAGTGAAGTTTTGTGTCATCTTCATTGACCACCTCACCCGAAGTTATCAAAACTACCCCCCATTGTGGTTCATTATTTGGTTTATTTTCAAATTATTTCAAGGGACACCTTTTCCTTTGTAGTCACACCATAATTCCTTTCAACACCATCTCAAGTTTCCTAGGAATTTCAAGGTACCTTAGTTCCCATTTCCATCAACAACAATGATCCCTAGATGGGATATCGAGATTCATCATTTATCTTTGATTTCAGTGACCCCCTCAATGTTTGACATCATGTCATATACACATGAGGATTAGTTTTACCTTGTGATAGTTGCAGCTTCTAGTTCTTGTTGAAGACTTGTGGGATTGATAAGCTATCAATGCCCTCAATTATGAGCAGTTACCATAATTTATCTCTTTAGGTTCCAGGGAACACTCTCCTCAAAGATGTACTTTACTATTATCAATGCCCATAAGAGAGATGCATATTTCTACTCCACAGATTCTCCAACTATAGCATCATTAATGATCTTTTGGAAAATTTATCATGCTAAAACAAGAGCCTCTAACATATTGTCTAGTATTGTAATGTATTTTTCTAATTTTACAAGCATGGGACATGCCCACTTCATTTTCATAAAGAATCATATATCCATGAATGATTAGTTTCTCTCTCTCTCTCTCTCTCTCTCTCTCTCTCTCTCTCTCTCTCTCTCTCTCTCTCTCTCTCTCTCCAGTGTGCCAGTTATCAAGCATCTAGGAACATAAAACAATGATGCATTTTTACTATACAATATCTCTTAGCCTATTACATTAAGGGGGAATTTGTATCACCTAAAAATAGCTCACATATATATGAATATGATCACATCACACATCATCAATATAGCACCACAATTGCTACCTCGTGGAATTAATTCAATGCCCCAAAAGGAGGCACCAAAACTTTATAAAGTGGTTTTTTATTCACTTGTGCAGACTACCAATGTGTGTTTTTATGCAAATTGCATGGATTTTCCTTTGATAGTCACACAATTATACAAGATGAAACAACTCAAATACATTTGAATCATTTAAGGAATATGGGAATAGCCAAGTGTTGACATGCATGAAATTCCCTCTAATAATAGGGTACAACTACTTGATCACAAGTGTTGGCATGCAATGGGAAGACCTAGGGTTCAACATGAATTCACCAAAACAACCCTCAGATATCGGCCCTTACTAATTCACCTGCAAGTAGGTGAAGTATCACTAAAGGTATCTATGGGAATTGCAGGAACCAATTTTCGACATTAATGAAGGAATGGGAAGCAGTCCTTTTAACCATTCTACTTAGCATTATATCATATGCATAGAAACATATTAGCATGTAATATATTCATAGAAACAAAACAAATATCATATGTGCACAATAAATATAGCATCAAACACATCATAACACATAGACACCATGATTAACATGGTTCACCCAAGATGTTCTACGTCCACAACGGTCAGCTTCTTCTTATATTATTTAGAACATCCATTACAAAATATGTGCATTTCACTCATACATTATGTATCAAACATACAAAATTCCCTTTTCGTTCTCTTATCTCTCTGTCACGCTTTTCTACTTACTTACATCCCTTACTACATCATGCTCTTCCTCTATCTCAAAAACCCTTACATATTTATACAATTACAATGGAGCTTAGCCCATATCGATGGACCCAAAATGCCTAAGGGATTCAATGATATTCCTTCTTTTGTGCACGATGATCCCTGAAAATGCACCAAATTTCTTTCCTTCTTTTGCATGCGCTGCATAGTTCCCCAAAACTGGTCCCAAAATATTGTACCAAAAGGCCCCCAACACTCACTTGTGGCTTATCTTGAGTCATTCAGTCCTTCTGCTACACTTCCTGATGCATCCCAATGAACTTCTGAAAATTTTCCTTCGTAGTTGTGACCTTCTCTTTTTCCTATGCTTCTTGCACCAAAATCCTCTCTGTTGTCTTTGAAGTAACGGGGGTCTTTAGTTTCTATGTGTTGTATTTCACTTCTTTCTTTACCATGCCTTATGTATCCACAAGTTCTTATGTCACCCAAAATGCCTCCTCCTGTAGTGGCTCAGTCCAATTTCCTTGTTATGTTGCATCAACTCCTAATTTGGCTCCTTTGCATGTAATTATTGCTACCATTGGTTGATCGTCATGCTCTTCCACTGTTATCATCTACACATTTTGGTTCCTTTTCTCCCACCACTTTGCGATCAGCTGCGAAAAGTCTTTCACTACATGATCCAACTGTCTACAATATGTGCAAGTCATACAAGGATTTTGATAATCTCATGTTAAATGCCTAGGTTGGTTACAATTGTAATAGATAATCGGTCCTCTTCCTCTATTGAATCCTCCTCTTCCCCGACCTTTGAATCCTCATCTTCCTCCTTGATTATGTCCTCTTGGAGTATTATATTGTGGTACTCCTCCTTTCGATCTTTCTTCCCCTTTAACTCTGTATGCATATGCAATGAATTATCATCAAGGGGGTCCAAGGGGGGGTGGTGAAAACTAATGGATCCCCCCCCCTGGTGGGGTATTTGGAGGCAGCGCCCCCGAAGAAAAATTTTGAGAAAAATTGCCTTGTAAAATATTGTAATTTCATAGTCAATCTGGAGTGTTCATTATAAAGTTGCATATCTAATGGTAGAAGTTATGTTAGGGATTTTTTCCCTAGAAGGAAACCCTCTTTTATGTATGAGGGAATTGTATTATGGCTAGGTGTTATAGCAAATATTGTCTTATGAGAAAGGAGAATGTGAGAGAAAGAAGAGGAAGTTATAGTGGGTGTGTTATAGGTTGTATCCTTTTATTTGTTGGATAATATTAAAGGAAGGACCTGACAATTTCTATGGTGGACGTAGCCCACACTGGGTGAACCACGTATATCTATGTCTCTATTGTATTGTGTATATTTTATGTTTTATTTCCGCATTTGTTTTATTTTATTGCTCCGTGATCCTGATTTTATAACAGACCTTCCTTTATGCATGTAGTGCATCGGACTTATTCACTCTTTTCCTTTCCTTTAGAAAAATTCTGCAACTGAATTGTCAATGCTTCTAACTATGACTAAACTTGATCCATCCCTACACCATTATGTCCTATCGGGGATGCTTTTAACTTCATGGCGATATCTAGTGCTTCTGACTATGATGTAAACTTTTGCTATGTCAATGGGCAACATATATGTTGTAACAACCACATAATGAACCACTCCCTATGTCGCTCTTCTGGAATCTAGAAGGTCAATTGATCCATCAATATCTTAAATCTTTGATCAAAATCCCATACGGATTCATTATGGAAATGCTTGATTTATTTTAGTTCTGTAATACACTATGACTTAGACTTCGATTTCTGGAACTCTTTTAACATGTCTTTCATGATCTCTACCAACGTTCTGGCTTGTCCGGTAGGTGTAGTGGACTGATACTTCATATACCCAAGTAACGCATGGTCTCTGAATGTCGTTACTAACTACGTGATTTTCATATCGTCATCATGGAATTGCTTCATAGTCCATACTGCTTCATGGACAAACAAGTGATGTTTCATATCTTTTTTCCCTACTCTGTGGAAGACATGCATTCTCAAAGTGGGCTCTACCCCCGCCATGGTGTACTGAGCAATATTCTTCCTTGGTATCCCTAACTAAATCTAGTTTTTCATACTACTTCCACTACTTTGACTACCTTTATTTTTATCATTGTTTCCTTCACTAACTACAAGTGACAAATTTTAAGATCTTACCTCAGATGATTTGAACCCAAGAGCAATAAGTTTCCAATAATTGGTTGATTATGTCACTCCTTCAAAAGGGTTAGTAATAGATCATTTTACTTGAGCGATTTCCAATTAAAGGTAAAATTGAATTCTATGTTCTTGAATTGGAAGTGAATGAAAACCTCTTTAGTCTTCCTTATGTGCAATATGTCATGCTTTCTTTTAACATCCTATGTGAGAAAATTCATAGAAAAAAAACATAAGAACATAATACACATAAGAGATATGACACTTCCCTTGATAAAAAAGTTCACCCTTGCAGTGGGCTACCTCTCCAGGTCATTCTCCAAATCCTGAATGCTTTATTCTTCTCGATGTAATGATGTCTCTCCTTTAAAATTTGTAAGGCCAAAGTCCCTCTTTGGTGATGGAAACAAGAGATCAGAATGTGATTAGGAATGTATCATCTTCACAAGTTCTACTCATGAGGCATCCATGATGCTGACATGGACATAATTCCCACATACTCAATACATAAAAAAATGAAGAATAAAATATGACCCCCATCAACATGGATCCATCAAAATCCTTAGATTTGCTGCTTAGATCCAAAACATAAATATGTACTCCATACAAAAGATCCCGAAACCACAAGAATCAGAACTTCTTCATTGGCTACTTGTCATGCAAGTGGCACAATTTATTGGTCACACATAACTGATTGATTTTATGTTAAATAAGATAAGTAACAAATAGATAGAAGGAATAAGTTGATCTTGCTTTCTTGATGCAGCCTCTCTCTGCTCCTTCAAACCTATAACACGCATGCTATGCTGCAACATTTGATGACAAAAAAACATAATGAAAATCATGCTTACATGGGCTTCTCCATAGCTTAGCTTGTTGATTTGAAGCTCTGCTAAAAAAATAGACCTCGTCATTGAATTCACATCGTCGAATTACCCAAAAATTACTTTCAAATCGTCTCCATCCGAGTCGGACACTTTCAGGCCCAAGAGACACCTCTACCTCGGTTACCATGCCACTACCTCTAAAAATGACTGTATACATGCCTCGATCCGAGTCGGGCACTTTCGGGACCCAAGAGGCAACCTTGCCTTGGTTTGCATGCCAAAATCCATACAGTCTGTACGGATCCATACCAGGCCGTATAGTTTGTACTAGGCCATATGGGCGCACTCTACTCTCATGCTTTGTGCATAGGTGTGTCTTTTGCCTGCCCTGAATGCACCCTTATATACAAGTTTATGGGTGGTTATGTCATAAGTGAAGTTGTTGGCTTATTGGTTGGCATAGATAAACTTAGGTGTTGGTTGGGTGGAGGTCCCAAGGTCGAATCCCATAGGCCTCCCCCTTTTTGGCAAAAGTTTACAACTAATTTGGCGTGCTCTGCTAAATCTAGTGGGGGGCCACTAAAATAGTGGAAAGGTGATAAATGGAGGCAGATATGGTGGAGAAGGATATATTTGGATATTGGTTGTGTTAATCCCCTAAGGAGGGAAGAATAATATAGTCATATGGTGCAATAGCATGTGAACAGGGGCTGGGTCGAAGGCTTGGTCCCTCCCTTTGGCGCCTTAGTTCAAGGTTTAATTTAAATAATATTTAAACCATTTACAAATGAGAATCAAGGTGTGGTGTAGTGGTTAGTGTGGACTAGTGGGGCCTTTGGCTACTTGGATGTCATGAGTTTGACTCTTGGGGATTCAATTAAACTTTTGCATATACCAGCCATTGGAGGGGTGCCACGTGGTACCATATAATTTGTCCATGAAAAATGCCACTTGTCACCATATGATTTGCCCATGAAACTGACACGTGTCATCACTTAACTTTCCCATGTGTCTTCCATCCTTGCCACATCATCTTTCCAATTGATCTTTTCCATGTGTCACCCTTACAGTGGTGCCACATGTCACTTTGACTTTTGCCTTTTTGACCAAGTTTGACTGAACTTTGATCACTTATAATTTTTGATCTGTAACTTTTTTTGATGAGCCATTTTCATCATTAAAAATATTGCGACGTGATATTCACGATCATGCCATTTTAATTTAATCTTGGGAACTTTTATTTTTTCCCTTTCGTTGTCTGTTGAAGCCATTCTGAGCGTCCTAGGTCAATTTTGTGTGTTCTGGGACACTTCTGAAACTTATTTGATGTTCTTTAGATCCATTCAGATCATCAGACCTCGAAGATGCACACAGGGTCATGGGTTTGACACAAAGTCTGGTGTGAGTGGGACTACTAGGAGTAATGGATCTTCTTCTACTGGACTGAGTTTTCGGTCATTTTCCTTCTCTTTCCCTTCTATGTGCAATATGATTTGAAGCACTATGTGAGTATCTCTTTCCTCAAACTCACTGTGTTTCTCCTATCTACCAACCACATTCCTCTTTCTACTATACCAAAATATTTTTCCACTGCACAACACTCCAATATATTCTTCCATTGCACCTTCTTCTTTCTCATCATTCTCAGTCCATGATCCAAATTATTTTCAGCACGAAATGAGAGTGAAGATATAATAAAGAAATGCACAGAGATATTGTGGATATCCAATAATATAACAAAAATGTATCAGAGATGCAACCATAAACACAGAGATGCAGTAATACACGGTTTCTATTAATGAAATAAATGTACAAAGACTATCAAAATATAGAGTGAAAGACTCGCTAGAATGGTGGCAGCTTATCTTTGAGAAGAGATGTGACGGCTACTCGCATTTGGAAGAAGATGATTAAAATGAGGCTCTGAAGGTATTTTTACAATAAAAAGGAATGAAAAAAAACATAGATATCTAAAAAACTAACCCTAGGAGATGAAACGCCAAAAGTCATGTGGGCCCCATTTGGGTAAGTTAGTACATCAACTTCCCGAGGTTGTAACTTTTGCATATGATCTCCGTTTGAGGCATGTGATAGCCCATTGGAAAGGTATCGTCGAGGAGATTCATTTTGGGGGCTTAATAATTCCTTTGTATATTACTTATAATCTATATCTTGAAAAACCTTCATTTAGGCCTTCAAAATGGCCCCGGAAGTTAAAACTACTAAAAATAGTAAATTGTCAAAATTGCTAGAAAACTATTTTGAGACAGTTGGAAAAGGTGGGTGGCCACCGATATCCACCTGGATAAATACTCCCTCCTTAGGAATAAATGGTCTCCAATGTGTTGAGTGCCCGGGGGAGAGGGAAAAACATTTGTTGAATCTGGATCTTGATGAGTTGCTTGCCTTGTTGGGGAAGTTGTGTTGCTTAGCTGGTTGAAGGTTGTCATGAACATGTGGCTGGAAGGGTTGGACCTTTTTAACCATTCTGGATACATCAGGTTCCTGTGTGCAGAAGGAATCTTTACACTTTGTTGCAATCTTTTCAACCTACTTTTGTTGGATAGAAGGTGTTTGGGCCGAGGTTGTAGTGGTTGCAGTATCCTTCTGTTCACCCTTTGAACAGATTGTGAAGAAGCTGAATTTTGTAGTATGAGATACTACCTTGCGGCACTGTTTAGGTGGGATAGTATTTGGAACTACCTCTGGTATTTTGTAGAGATGACCCCTCAAAGTAACAATGACACTACGGGGTCAAGACTCATAAATAGCATGGCGCTTCCACATATATGGTTGGCCCAAGAGAACATCACAGAAATCCAGTGGGGAAACATCACATAATACCTCATCCTTGAAGGATTGGATGCCATATGACAATTGTCATTGTTGGCTAACACAAAGATCTCGACCTTGGCGAAGCCACCCGATGTTGTATGGTTGCGGGTGTGGTGTTATTGGCAATCCCAACTGTTTGACAACCTCTGCTGAGATGAGGTTCTTTTGGCTTCCAATATCAATAATAAAATGAAGTGGGGTCCCCTTCACCCACATTTGTAAATGAAAAGGGATCTCTCCCTCTTCAGGATCTCTTGGTTCTTCTGGTTGAATTGTTGTGGTCAGGACAATAGCAGTGGGTTCTGTGTAGATGATCTATCTTTTCCCATTATTTTCAGAGACATATTATGAATTAGGGTTTGGATCCTTATCTTTGATCTCAGCCTCCAAAGACTATTTTGAGCGACATTTATCGGTGTTGTGCCAGGGGCTTTTGTGGAAATCGCACCATTTTCCGGTGTCCTTCTTTGTCTTCCGTGACCCTTCTTTTCTTGTGGCTTGGATTGGTTTTCGGGAGACTGTTTGTTAGGTTCGTCTTTTTCATACTTTGTTTGTTGTAGATTTGCAGACCCAAACTCTCGTTTGTTCTGGTGCTTAAATTTCTGCTCAATTTTAACAACATGTCGATAAGTAGCACCGAGTGATGAGATGTCTAGAAAATCCATTTCAGTTTGGATGTATCTGTGTATAGCCCCACGGTATTGCAGAACCAAATGTCGTTCGGAGTCTTTGATACCCAACTTTGTGTTCAAGGTATGAAAGATATTGGTGAAATACAGAACTATTTGGCCCCTCTCTTGCCGCAGTGTGGTCCATCTCATGTACTGGTCCTCATAGTTGCCAACAGGGTAATATTGTTCATTTACCACATCAACAAAAAAATCCCAAGTGGGCTCGGCCCCATATATTCCAGACTCCTCTACGGAATTTTTCTCCTAGTAAGTTTCCCACCAATAATTGACATGGGGGAGAGCCTTAAGGAGTGTGAAGATGTTCTTTTCTCTGTCGGAAAAATTGTGAACAGAGAAATAACCTTCTAACAAATTTAACCATTTATCTAGGGCATCCACATCTATCTAACCTTCAAATATAGAAATATCAAAATTGACCTATACTTTAAAAGGTGAGGTGCCTCCAAATTGGTCGCTTGATGAATATGTTCCTGATGCTATCGGAAGGCATTGAAGTATGTGGGAGAAATTCTCCATGATTTTGTCCCTCTATTGTGCGACAGCTTGCTCAAGCAATAGATTAATAGAATCGTCTACTCTGTTGTTTTTCTTTTCTTCCACCATCGAGGGTTTCTTCAGTGTGTGAGAGTGATTTTACTCAAGAGAGACAAGCTCGAGACCCAACTTTCTATACTTGGACCTCATTGGGGACATGCACTAAAAAAAAATGATCAAGAACAACCTGCTCTGATACCACTGATCTGGATTATTTTCGACATGAAATGAGAGTGGAGATATAATAAAGAAATGCATAGAGATATCACAGATATCCATTAATATAACAAAAATGTATCATAGATGCAACCATAAACACAGAGATACATTAATACACAATTTCTATTAATGAAATAAATGTATAGAGACTGTAAAAATACATTGAAAGACTTGCTAGAATGGTGGCAACTTATCTCTAAGAAGAGATGTGAAGGCTACTCGCATTTGCAATAATATGATTACAATGAAGCTCTGGAGGTATTTTTACAATAAACGGGATTTCCAAAAACCCTATACATCCAAAAAACTAACCCTAGGAGATGAAACACCAAAATTCATGTGGGCCCCGTTTGGGTAAGTTAGTACATCAACTTCTCAGGGTCGTAACTTTTGCATACGATCTCCGTTTTAGGCATGTGATAGCCCATTGCAAAGGTATCATCGAGGATAGTCATTTTGGGGGCTAAATAATTCCTTTTTCTATAATTTAGAAGCTCTATCTTGAAAAACCTTCATTTAGGCCCTCAAAATGGCCCCAGAAGTTAAAACTGCTAGAAATAGTAAATTGCCAAAATTGCCAGAAAACTGTTTTGAGCCAGTTGGAAAAGGTGGGTGGACACCAATATCCATCTGGATCAGTCCATCCATTCCTTATTTATTCTTTTCTTCATCCCTCGTCTTTGTACTCTCATTCCATCCCCTGGTCATCCCCTAGTGCCCCTATGCGCGTGAAGGAACCTAACTACTAGGGCGATCAAATTCCAACTTCATAACCCCCTTATCACACAAAAATATCTTGACCCAAGTAAATAATGATTCCAAATAGCTTCCATGCATGCCTTTAAATAAATATTTCTCAACACCATTGTATGACTACATACAATCTATAACAAACTCGATAATATAACCCCCCAATACACTATCCATCCAGATTTCAACTATGCATGAGATCCGATTACTTATGGTATTAACTTGTTGGATCAACTCAGGGGTCCAACTCCTCGAAACAAAAATGCATAATGTTCCATTCTTTTCAGCCAGCCTCTATAACCACTTAGCCAAAACTATCAAGAATTCAACAAAGAAAATATCATGTAAATTTGTAAATACATACCTTTGTAACCACTTCTCTAAGTTTATCAACGGGTTGTTATTCTAATATCTAGAAAAATCATGCTCCTTCATCTCTAAACACCATCCAATATCTTCCTTAGTTGGCCTCCACATTCCTTCCAGTCACATATCTCGATCCCGAGAAAGGAACCATTTTTTGGTGCACAGTGTGAAGACCCAGGGTTCAACATGAATTCACCAACAAAACCCTTAGATATAGACCTTTTTATCATCACCCACAAGCAATTCAAGTCTCACCTGAGGTATCTATGGGAACTGTAGGAACCAAGTTTCCGCAGTGATGAAGGGATGGGAGGTTGTCCTTCTAACCATTCTACTTAGCATTATATCATGTGCGTAGAAACATATTAACATGTAAGATATTCATAGAAACAAAACATATATCATATGCGTGTAATAAACATAACATCATAACACATCATAACACATAGACACCGTGATTAACGTGGTTCACCCAATATGGGATACGTCCACAATGAATAACTTCTTATTATATTATTCAGAACATCCATTACAAAATATGTGCACTGTGATCATGAATTATTTCTCAGACATAAAATTCCCCTTGTTGTTCTCCTATCTCTTTGTCACTCTTTGCTACTTACTTAGTTCCCTTACTAGTTCTTTCTCTTCCTCTATCCAAAAAATATTTACATATTTAGACAATTACAATGGGGCTTAGCCAATATCGATGGACCCAAAATTCCTAATGGCTTCAACGGTCTTCCTTCTTTTGTGCACGATGATCCCTGAAAGTGCGCCAACTGTATTTCCTTCTTTTGTGTGTGTTGTGTAGTTCCCCAAAACTGGTCCCAAAATCTTGTCCCAACAGAAGCCCAAATTAGGCAAGTTTTCTTTTGGGATGGTAGTTTCCAACCAATTTTGTGGGCTCAATTTTCTGCTCAAACAATTTTCTCTTTGAAAAGAGACTTTATTTCTTTGGGATTGAATCTCTCCTAAGTTATTTTTGTAAAATAAAATAACACTTACGCACTATTCCTATCTAAAAGATGAGAGCAAATCTAAGATTTGGAGATAAAGATGATAGATTCTTAAAGTATTAGAAGGAATTCTTTACTTCAAGAATAATTTGAATATTCCAATGATTGTTTCTAAGAATAGATATAAATCATTAGTATCTACACCTTAATGATAACCAAAGAGATAATCTAGAATCTTTAGTACACATCAAATTGTAAGACAAAAATCTTATTGAAATGTGTTATTGAACTCTATCAATTCATTAACAACCTTCAAGGAATTGAATGGTTGAAATGTAAATATTTGTTATCTAACATATATCAAGCATAAGAAGAGAATACATTACAAGATTTAGAGAAATAATTCTCTCAACTATATCATTGTTTCAAGAACATGCAATTATTTCCATAAAATCATAAAAATAATCATTCATGAAAACAACAAGTCTTAAACTTGATATTTTAATTGAAGAGAATAATGTAATTATCATCTAGGATTAATAATAATTGAAAGAAAGAAGACTTATCAACATCTAACAGGAATGCAAATGTTATCAATCTTATTTAATTCAATACAAATTCTAACAACTCTATTTTCCAAGATTAAACTAAAACTTGCTAAAAATAACAACTTTTAATTTAATTCAGAAAAAAAAAAATTTCCAAGAGAGAAACATATGTAATAAAAGATCCTTGAATAAAAATACCAAAGTTGCTTCAATATACTAGTCTCTTTTCCATAAAGAACTTAACAATTATTAGGCAAGAGAAATATGCCTTATGACTCTAAAATTCCTCCCTTTGGTCTTTGCAATATTAACTATTTATAATGTGAATGTATCAACTAACTATCCTAAGATTTTTCCATACATTTATTACAAATTATTTCTTGCCTAATATTCTTGATTCGTGATCTGATGATAAGGTATCTTTTCGTCTGGTGACTTATTAAAGAATTGTATTAAATGAGCATAAACCAAAGTGCACCATAAAGAAGGAAAAACTCAAAAGGAAAGAGTCATAAGAATCAAATGTAAACAAAAAGAAATTGATAATGGATTTCATCTCTGGTGGACTATGTCTCCAGGTCCTACTCTCAAATGGGTAGGCCTTTTTATTAACTCCATAAAAGAATTGGGAAAAATACATAAGTATACCTCATTATGGAGTTAATCTACAGAATCTTTGCTCAGATCAGAAAACAAACATCACCACTGCGTTTATAGCATCGAATTACCTAAAAATTATTGTATCCACGCCTCGATCTGAGTTTGGCACTTTCGTTCCCAAGAGATAATCCTGTCTCGGTTTCTATGCCTGCACTTGTAAATAATGACTGGACTATGTCTCGAAATTCATGCCTCTGTCTCAAAATTTGTATCTCTTTCATACGACCATGCCCTTGGTTCTCCTCCCCGTACTCTGGCAGAAGCCCCTTTTCATAATAAAATCTGGGTGGCTGTGTAATAATGGGACCGTTGGTGCATTGGTAGGTGGATGTTATGTTAAGACGTTGGTTAGGTGAAGGTCCTAGGGTCAAACCTGCGGGCCTCCCATTTTAGCATATAGTTACAACAATTACTATATTTGGCGGTATATGCTACTACAATGACGAATATGTTTGCAGAGGCGGCTAAGTTTAGCGCTTGGCGGAATATGCCACCAAATCTAGTGGAACCACTGCCATATTTGGTGGTATTTGTATTATATTTTTTTTTAATAATTTGGTTGTTGGGCATCATTAGGCATTTTCCCACTGCCGCATGGTAGGCCATGACTGGGCCACATGGCAGCCAAACATTGGCCCACATCACCTCTTTGTACAGTTACCCTACCACATCACATGTTCGCAATATCATCCTACCACGTGTTGTATGGATGCCACATATTGTATGAACGCCATGTGTCCTATACGAACTACCATGTGGAATGTTTTAATTGGTCCACATGTCGGCCTAAAAATTCAAAAAATGAGTGACACGTGGCAACCTCTAGTGCTACCACATCATCATGCAGACATCATCATGACACATGTCACCTTATGTGTTTTCCACGTGTGTTGTACATATGATGATGCCATCCATACTAATGTTGATGTCAACAGTACGGATGCTAACTCATCCCTACTGACTGGGGTAGGTTGACCAAAACTTTGATCGCAGATATATTTCAATCCGTAACTTTGTTTGACGATTTGTTTGTGTCGTTAGAAATCTTGTGACGCGCTCTTCGTGATAATGTCATTTTCACTAAGTTTTGGGAACTTTGAAAATTTTCCCTTTCTCTATCTGTTGAATCCACTCTGAGCGTCCTGAGTTGCCTATACAAATTCTGATTTGTTATTAGCCTTCTTTGGATCCTTTTTGGATCACACCTTCCCACTAAGAGATTTTTGGACCACCAAAAGATTTCATCAATTAAAAGGTAAGTGAGGGAAGAGTCCCCTCACTTTGTCCTTCTCAATCCACTTTTCCTTGCTTGGATGTGTGCCCTTTAATCCTACTAGAAGGTAATCAACACCACCCCTACGTGAAGTCATTGTCCTTCTATCCAGGATGATATCTTCCTGTAACTCATCGAAGTACTCAGGTGCAAACTCATCAACTGAAGGTATTGAAACTTCCTCATCCTGATCCATGATCATGGGAGGCTAAAAAAGTTTCAAGTTCTTTATGTTCACAATGGAGTAAATTTGCATATAAGGTGGAAGATCCAAATGAAAAACATTGGTACCACTTTTCTCCAAGATAGTGAAGGGTCCATAACAAATGGGCTTGAGTTTCTTGCCTTCACCCTTCAATCTCTCCTTGTTGATGTGAATCCATACCTAGTCTCGAACCTGGAACTGATGATCAACCCTATGCTTGTCATGTCAAGCCTTATAGTGTTCTTTAATTTTCTCCAATTGTTCCTTGACTGCCTGGTGTATCTGTTGGATCCTCTGGATGAACTTGTAGGCTTTGTCCTCTATTCGTTCTTCATTCACATCGACATCTCTCCCATACATCAAGTCCAAAGGAACCTTGGCTAGGTACCCAAAACATGTCTCAAAAGGTGAAATCTAAGTGGAGGAATGTAAAGCTCAATTGTAAGCATGTTGTACATAGGGTATTTGTTCATCCCATAACTTGGGATTCTTGATGTAGTAGCCTCGAAGAAAAAGTAACATTGTTATATTTACCACCTTTGTCTCTTCGTCGGTCTATGGATGGAAAGCAGTGCTCCTCTTCATTTTGGTTTCCATCATTCTCCACAATCTAGCCCAAAAATCCCCAAGGAATTGAGTATCTCGTCTTGAGACAATGGATGTGGGTAACTCGGAGTGAAACCAAACATACAGAAAGAAGATATTAGCAGTCTACTCAGTAGTGACCTCCTTTTTACATGGCATCAAGATACACATCTTGCTGAACCTATCCACTACAACATACAAATAGTCATGACCCCCTTTGGTCATTGGTAAACCCCCTACAAAATCCATGGAAATTATTTCCCATGGATGGGATGGAATAGGAAGTGGTGAGTATAGCCCTAGTTTTCTATTAGTGGGCTACAAGTAGAACACATCACATACCCCTTTACATATATAGTTACAATTTTTTTCATTTGAGGCCAATAACAAAACCTCTGCAAATGAGCCATAGTTTTTCCTACCCCAAAATTTCTAGACACAAGAGAAGTGCAATATTATCGTATTACATGGACTCGTTCACTTATAGGAATACATATCTTTCCAAGATGGTAGAGTATTTTTCCCTGTAGACAATAGTTCTCTACCTGTGCACCATGGGTTAGATTCTCATATATTTTTTTAAAATATTCATCGATGGCATATTGCTCTACATAGCTATCATGAGATAAAGAAGTATTCTTCAAAATAATAGAAGCAACAATAGGAGGTCTAGAAAGCATATGAGCTACCTTGTTACTTGTACCCTTCTTATACTTTATTACCAAATGATTTTTTTGTAGAAACCCCATCCATCTGTAGTGTCGAGATTGTTGCAGTTTGGTATGTTCTTGGAGATACTGTAAGGGCTAGTGATCTATATGTATGATTGTTTCCTTCCCTAAAAAATAATTCTTACATTTCTTTACGCTTTGGATTAATGCATACAACTCTTTATCATATGCAAGATAGTTAACAACAACTTGGTTAAAAGTTTCAGAGTGATAACAGATAGGCTTACGATATTGCATCAATACTGCACCCATGGCGTATTCACTGGAATATGTCTCAATCTCAAAAGGTTGTTGAAGATTCGATAGTGCTAATACTGGTGTGGTACTGATCTTCTCCTTCAAAGTGTTGAAATATTTTTGTTGCTTTCCTTCCCACTAAAAAGTGTTCTTCACACTAGTTAAGGCATGCAAGGGAACTGTTATAAAGGATAATTTGGGAATGAACCTCCTCCAATACTAGACTTCACCTAAGAAGCTTCGAACCTTGGCTACAGTTTTTGGCTCAGGCCAATTTGCAATTACATCAATTTTGGAAGGATCAATTTTCAATTTCCCTCCTATTACAATATGACCTAAGTATACAAGTGCAATCTTTCCAAATTCACATTTAGATATTTTTACATACAGCGTTTCCCTTTGCAAAGTATCCAATACCTTATTTACATGCCTTACATTTTCATCCTAAGTCCGGCTAAAAGTAAGAATTTCGTCTAAATATGCAATCACAAAGTCATCTAGGAAAGGCCTGATTACCTCATTCATCACATGCATGAAAGTTGTCGGAGCATTACAAAAACCAAACTACATAACTAACCACTCAAACAATCATTGTTTGGTCTTAAAGGAAGTCTTCCATGCATCTTATTATGTGACCCTGATTTGATGATATCCATTGCGCAAATCCAACTTAGTGAAATAAACAACATTCTTCAACTGATCAAGTAAATCATCTGTACAAGGAAGAGGGTATCGATTTTTCACCGTGATTTTTTAAATCTCAATAATCAACACACATTCACCATGTGTCATCCTTCTTTGGAACCATCACGATTGGATAAACACAAGGAGATGAACTGGGCATGATGAACCCTTGTACATGTTTCTTGATCTTTGTCATCTCCACAACTGACATCCTGTACATGCCCAGAATAGGAAGAGGAGAATCTTGTTGAAGATGTATCTCATGTTCAATTTCCCTCTTAGGAGGTAATCCATTTGGTTCTTGAAAAATACCATCATACTTAGAAATAGTATCAATTAATTCATTTTTATGAGATGGATCACACCATTGGAAAGCGTTGGATGTCCCGAAATATTTCTCTTTGACGACCATGAATACATATCTCTTATTAGTGTTTATGAGTATTTTCACTTTCCCTGAACTAACAAGTGTTGTATTTACCCTCATGTTGTGTGCTCTAACAATATATCCCACTCCTCCTTTAGTAAGGTGGTATTTTTTATCATGACGGAAGAAGACTTCTTTTCTATCATAAAGATAAGGAATTTTCAACACTATGCCACATATATCAAGCGGTATAACATCCAAATCCACTTCATCAATCATCTTTGAAGCAATAGAAAATATGACCCTACATTGTTTGGTGACATTAAGTTTTTCTTTATCACATACCCAACCAAGAGGATAAGTCTTCGGATGTGGTTTTGTTTCAAGACCCATATTCTTGACAAGTGCTTCAGATATTAAGTTTACTTGGGAACCCAGATCAAATAATGTATCTATCTTGGTGTGTTTAGATACAACTCTTATGTGAAATAATCCATTTCTCTTTCGTTCATCAACATGAGATTCATCATTGGAACTTGAACTAGCATGAAGAGAATCTTTACCTTGTACTCCAACTGCTATGATCTTTCCTTCATCTCCTGAATCGGAACCAATATCTTGTTGCATTGTAGCAACGGTCTTCGTCTTCCCCTTTCCACTGAACTGTTTTGGCTTCTTTTCTAGATGCGTTTTCCAATAGTGTTCATTGTCGTGACCACTTTTCTTGCAATGAGTGCAAGATGGCTTTCCTCCTTCTCTCATCATTGTAGTGGTCTTCTTTTCCTTCCTTTTAAACTTCTTAAAAGTCTTATGTGGGATATTGGAAGGTTTCTTCATGTGATCTTCTTGAACATGTTTCCCCCTGTTCTCAAGGTGAGTGGCTTTCACACAAACTTCATCAAGACTAGTGGGGTTAAACAAGAGAAACGTATGACGAATATAACTGCAAAGTGCGCCAATATACTTCATTAAAGTTTCATAAGAATCCAAAGGAATGTTTAATGCAAGATCTTTCTTCCTAAATTCTTCTGTGAAACTTTGTACAGTTTTATCTTTACTTTTCCTTAAATTTTTCCACTCTATAATTTCTTTATGTAAATACCCTAATGGATAGAACTGCTTCCTTATCTTTGATTTAAATTCTGACCATGAGGAAAGAAAATTACCACACTTACTTATGCCCTGAATCTTTCTCTCCCACCATACAAGAGCGGTGCCTTCCAACTGATGAGAAGCCAATTGCACTTTAACTTCCTCTTCATCAATATGCTAAACACGACAATATACTTCAACCTGTCGGATCCAATTATCTAGCTTTTCAGGATTAGCATCTCCATTAAACATCGGTAAAGTAAATTTTACATCAAGATTTAATAATGGTTTCTTAAAAGAGGCTTTATGGATAGAATGATGAGAATGATGAGAATGCTCAGGGGAAGAAGAACTAGAACTTGAAGGTGAAGATGGAGGCTCAGGAAGATCTCCTCCAACCCCTTGATTTACCGAAGCATCATCATCTGCATGTGCTTCATTTTTATTCCATTTCTTCTTCATCCTCTTCTCTTAATATCCATACATTCATTCGACCATTTCTTACATGCAATAAAATACCATGTGAAAGTTTTTCTCATGTTCATCATGCTTGTCCTCTTCTGCCATTTTCTTCCTTTGAGATGCACGACCAACTTTAGGATTGAAAGTCTTAATATTTCCTTCAACCTGCTTATGCTTGGCCCTAGTAAGCATTCATACTCAATAATTCAATTCAAAGATGACTTCTCTGATACCAACATGATCCAGGATCTTTTCATTCGGTGACTTATTAAAGAATTGTATTAAATGAGCATAAACCAAAGTGCACCATAAAGAAGGAAAAACTCAAAAAGGAAAGATTCATAAGAATCAAATGTAAACAAAAAGAACTTGATAACAGAGTTTGTCCCTGGTGTACTACATCTCCAGGTCCTTCTCTCAAATGGGTAGGCCGTTTTATTAAACTCCACAAAATAATTGGGCAAAATACATAAGTATACCTCATTCTAGAGTTAAGCTACAAAAGATTTTTTCAGATTAGAAAACAAACATCATCAATGCGTTTGTGGTGTAAAATTACCTAAAAATGATTGTCTCTACACATCGATCTGAGTTTGGCACTTTCGAGCCCAAGAGACAATCTTGTCTCAGTTTTCGTGCATGCACCTGCAATTAATGACTAGACTATGTCTCGAAATACATGCCTCTGTCTTGAAATTTGTGTCTCTTTCGTACATCCACGCCCTTGGTTCTCCTCCCTGTACTCTAGCAGAAGCCCCTTTTTATAATAAAATATGGGCGGTTATGTAATAATGGGACCATTGACGCGTTGGTAGTTGGATGTTATGTTAAGACGTTGGTTAGGCGGAGGTCCCGAGGTCGAACCCACGGGCCTCCCCTTATAGCATATAGTTACAATAGTTACTATATTTTGCAGTATATACTACTACAACAATGAAGATTTTGGCGGAGGCGCCTAAGTTTAGCGGTTGGCAGAATATGCCACCAAATCTGGTGGAACCATCGCTATATTTGGCAGTATTTATATTATATTTTTTTTAAATAATTTGGTTGTTGGGCGTCATTGGGCATTTTCCCATTGCCACGTGGAAGCCCATGATAGGGCCACGTGGCAACCAAACATTGGCCCATGTCACCTCTTTGTACAGTCACCCTGCTATGTCACATGTCTATCATGTCAGCCTGCCACGTGTTGTATGGATGCCATGTCATCCTTCCATGTGTCCTGTATGGACTTCCATGTGGCATGTTTTCATTAGTCCACATGGGAGCTTGAAAAGTTCAAAAATGAGTGACACGTGGCATCCTCTAGTGTTTCCATGTCATCATGTTGACATCATCATGACGCATGTTGCCTTCTGTGCTTGCCACGTGTGTTGTATGGATGATGATGTCATCCATACTGATGATGATGTCAGTAGTACAGTTGATGACTCATCCATGCTGACTAGGCTAGGTTGACCAAAACTTTGACCGTGAATATCTTTCGATCTGTAACTCTGTTTGATGAGTTGTTCATGTCATTAGAAATCTTGTGACGCGCTCTTCACAATAATGTCATTTTCACTGAGTTTTGGTAACTTTTAATTTTCTCCCTTTCTCTTTCTACTGAAGCCATTCTGAGCGTCTTGAGTTGCCTCTGTGAATTCTAAGTCTTTCCATGGATCTTTAAGCAAGGTCTTGGATACCCCTACAACCCAATTGGGTTTTTTCCTATTTATGATTAGGAAAGGGATCTAGGATTTAGCATCAATAGATTTATTATTGAACCACTTCGTGCCTAATTGAGGAAGCCCTAGCATATGAGATAATGAATTTTCTAAGAAATGTATGGTTAAGTTTCCTACCTTTTCACATTCATCGTTGAAAGTATGAGAAAATTTCATGGTTATGCCTTCAATATGTCCAATGAATTTCTAAAAATATTGTCTCGTGCCTACCTTTTCTAATATCACCATACATGCAAGATCCTTTCCTATTAAATATGTTCCACAAGGCTCAACACAAATTTCCATTTTCTTGTTGTAACCCTCCCTAAAACTTGGCTTTAAAATTTCCAACTTTGTGTCAGGGACTTCCTATCCTTTGTTTCTAAGTTATGGATTTTATGATTATCTGAGAACTTTCTATCTCGAGATTATTTGCTAGTGATTGCAATCACTGATTTTGTGGTGTGATCAATGAGGTGGCAGGTTATGAATATTGGTTCAAAAAATTGTACATAATGTTTTTACAAATGATTTCAAATTAAGGGCATGTAGTTATTAATGAGTGGAGATGATAGATTTTGAGTGTTTTAAATGGTCGTGGGAATTAGGCTAAATGTAGGTTGGAATAGGCATAATTCATAGTAATGATATTACGATAAGAACTAACCACTTTGATATCTAATTTGACAAAAAAAAATATTAATTCTACATCATATGTTTAACCTTAGTATTCGAACACAAGTCCCATTGCAATCACTCTTAGATATTCTCAATGTTTTGATTATTTATAACTTCATATAGGGATTTGAATAACTCCTTTGACATCCTATCATGGAAAAAAAAAACATTTCTGAGGTAAAATTATGAGGAAGAATTCATTTAAAACTTTAAACTATGATTTAATCAGTTATTACAAAATTGCATCGAATTTTGTAATTACTAATGGTACCATTTTATTGAACTATCAATTATTAACTTTATTATGGAGTAATTTGAAAAAGTAGGATTAGTACATAGATGCACTAATTAACCTATTTTAAATATTTTTTTTTAGATATTTTCAAAAGATAATATAATTTTTTGGAAATGTATGGAACCAACTTATTAGGATTTTGAAAAAGGCTCCATTTATTTTATTATGATAAATGAAGAAAATAGAGGGTCGTTGTGTAGCAGTCACAACACTAAGGTACTCCTATCCTACTATACAAGCAGACCTTGATCTCCATTAACATTTATGACGAGTCTTTGGGTAGTTCTAAGTATCCTCGTGCATGGGGATATACATTTAAAATTAAGTTCTTTTACACTTGGAACTAGTTTTAATGAAGCTTGAAGTTGTCCTATAAATAGATGCCATGGAGCAGCAATACAAGGAGGAATATTTTAGCACAATTACAATGTTGAGATGAACATTGAGACCTATTTTCTTATGATTTCATCTTCATAATTCACATCTCCATGCTTATTTTTTAAGCTTCCCTTGAAGAGGCAAGCACATTTCTTCACAAGTTTTATTTGAGAGAGAGTCTTAGATTCAAAGAGAAAAATAACCCTCCCAAGGAGAGTGATAGAGCTCACTTGCTCAAACATTCTCCTTAGGTGTACATATCAAGGCTTAACGCCTATCCATTGGTAATAGAAGTGTATTATTGCTTCCTAGCCTTTTATTTTCCAAGTTTTATTATTATAGCATGTTTCTTTGTTTTTGTTTCTTACAATCATACTCATCTAATGGAATCATGAAAATAACATTTTCCTGTCTACAGTGTTATTTCTTACCTATATCAAATGGGTGTTTTTTATTACATGATTTCACATGAATATTGTCACTCAATTGACATGGAAACAAGGCATTGTTTCCAAGCCTAGAAGCAGAGGATCATAGCAGAAGAGGGAAATCCACACTTCCTCTTTAAGGATTTGTTGCATGATGTCTTAGCTATTAGGATCACATTGGATAAGAAAAGACAAAAATTCAACTTATATTTCCTTACATACTAATATAGACCATCTCCAAGTCTAATAATGCAATAGAATTGCATGTTGAAGATGAGAATGAATTCTAAGTTAAGAGTTTGGATATGAAGATTTATCATAGTTGAGAGTTGGTGCATAGACTTCTACACTATGGGAACAAGAAAGCAAATAACTAGAGACAAATCCATATCTATAACTAAAGGTCGTACCCAAAGCATTGAGCTAGAGACATATCCAAATTCAGATTTGTAACTAGGAGCCAAAGTTAGAGTCATGTTTTAGAGAAGTAGACAAAACGTACATTGATCCAAATTGTTTTCCTCTAAGCTTTTGGAGACCAAAAAGTCTCTCAATGAGGAGGTGTGATCTAAAATGGACCCAAACAAGAAAATGGTTATAATATTAAATACCTATAAGTGCAATATGACCATTAATAGCTTAGATAAAAACATAAACGACAAGGAAAGAAATAAAAAATGTAAATGTAAACAATAAAATAAAAGAGAAAGAAAAAAGAATTAAATGTAAAATAAATTTAAAAGGATTAGGAAAACAAGAGGTAAGAATGGGACATGAAAGCTTAGCCTCTTGGCCTTCCCATTTCCCTAGATCTTATATATCTTCTTGTAACTTGAATCTCAAAGGGATTCACTTTTGGTTGACCAAGAGAATAGGATGCATAAGAGCCATGAGCTACATTCTAACTAGATATTGTTGAAATGGGAACTGAGAAACCATTCAAATTATGGTTTTCCCATTTGGTTTCCAGTGAAAAATCATTATGTCCATTGTATGATTGATTTTATGTGCAATGAGAATCTATTTTATGTGTTTCATATATTTCTCTTAGTCATAGTTAATTGTAGAACGTGTTTATTTTAATGGTGTAAAAATCCATTCTAACCATAGTTCTATGGATTTTCTTCAGAATTTCATTCTCCATTAGTATTTTGAATAACACTAACAACTAAAAAATATCCATTGTCCATTAAACTCATATCCTTCAGATCAATTATTGTCATAACCCATCCATTGCAATTATTTATCTCAATTTCTAATTAGGTCCCTGAAAGACAACTAACTATGAATGTTGAATCCATACATCGCAATTGATTCTTCCCACAACAATATCCAATGAATGGTAGATTAAGATTGTACACCTCTTCCATTGCTTCTGCCCAGTTAGTAAAACACTCTTGGAGGTAGTACACACCCTAGAAACTTGGGTGTATTTTTTTCTTGGTGCACCTAACTCTGTATGAGGGTCATACACACCCATAAGTTCTTAATCTCTACTCTAAAAAGTGTGCAATCTATTCCTTTAGTGATCCAGATTATTTTAGGAATGATATGAAGGTATAAATAAAACAATGATATAACGACAAATTACAACGAGATATGGTATGGAACACATTATACATTAAATCTCAGATACTATTAATAACTATCTGAAATACAAAAGACTATAAAATGTAAAAGCACACAAGCTAGCTATAATTGTGGTAGCTTATCTCTGAGAAGAGATGTGTCGGCTATGCTCATTCACAAGAAGCTAGTTACAATGAGGCTCCAAAGGCCTTTTTGACACAAATAATAAATGATAAAACCCTAAACATCCAAAAACCTAACCCTAGGAGATGAAGCGCCAAAATTCACATGGGCCACAATGGGGTAAGTTGGTACATCAACTTCCCAGAATTGTAACTTCTACATACGATATCCATTTTGGGTGCACGATAGCTCGTTGGAAAGGTCTATCTAAGGAATAAACATATTATTTTCACATAGTGACTCCATCTACAATGTGATAGTGAAAGGCCTAAAAAATGTTGTTTAGGGCCTCAAAATGGCCCTAGAAGTTTAGGACCCAAAAAGCTAGAAAAAAACTGCCAAATGGAAATTGGGCTTTGAGCGAGTGGAATATGTGGGTAGCCACCAATATCCACCTGGATCATTCCTCCCCAATTAGGAATAAATGGTATCCATTGTTTCAATTGCATGCATCATATGAGGAAACTTCTATTGAACCTGAATCATGGTGAGCCACTTGCCTTGATGAAGAAACTGTCATGCATTGACAACCCCATAGAGTTTTCTAGTCTATTGGAGGGTGTTCTTTGTCTTGATATCCATGATATGATAAATTATCTCTTGGTCAATGCAAGATGGATTTATTTTGATAGGGTCCAATTGTTTGGTCGCATCTGACGTGTCCAGGAGAGGTGGAAAATATGGTTGGAGCAGTTCCACATTAAATACCAGGTGAAATCCAAGGAAAGGAGAAAGACTTAATTCAAAATAATTCTCACCCACAACCTTGGTGATGGTGTAAGTCTTGTATTAGAGTGGGAACAACTTTCAATGGGGTCCCGTGAGGCACTCTTTCTGCAAATTCAACTAGATGTTATCTCCCACCTGAAATTTGTGCTGTACCCGATGTTGATCATGGGGCTTCCTATACTTTGCATTGGCTTTCTACACAATATCATGAACTCGTTGTTGGATGTGTTGGATGTGCTCAAAATTTTTTTCTTCCCGATCAGCTTCTTTATGAGAATGGGAGGACTCTTCCTATGCAGTTTCAATGGGCAGAGATACATCAATGGGGACCAATGGTTGAAACCTCAAGCACACCTAAAAAGGGTTATGGACAATAGAGTTGTGGAGGGATCTGTTTTAGCTATGTTGAACATAAGGAAGGATTTCATCCCATGTTTGTGGATGTTTGGAATTATAAATTCACAGGATATGGACAATCATCATGTTGACTACCTTTGTTTGTCCATCATTCTATGGGTGGAAGGCAATCGATTTGGTAAGCTTGATGTCCACCATCAACCATAGGCTAGACCAAAAGGTGTTTAGGAATATATTTTCTCGATCAGAGATAATATTTTTTGGTAGCCCAAAATGAACCCAAACAAGTGTGAAGAAGAGCTTGGCGGTGGCCTCAATTGTGATGCTCTTCTTGTACGGTGCCAAAATTACCATCTTAGAGAATCAATCGAAGACCATGAAGACACATTCATTCACATGCTTGTTTGAAGGAAGAACAAACATGTAGTCCATGGAGATGGACTCCCAAGGCCTATCCAGAGAAGGTAGAGGGGTGTATATCCCTTTTTAATTGATGGTGGGCTTGGAAATGGTGCAGGCGGTGCAAGATCTGATGGACTTGTGAACATATTGTCAAAGCTTCAGCCAATAGAAATTCTTTTGAATTACCGCCACTGTCTTTTCTACACCAAAATGTCTCACTTCTCAACTATAATTAGCTTCCCAAATCAGCTTCACACACTTGCTTGAAGGAACACAAAGGTGGCTCAGATGGCATAATAACCCATCCCAGAGATGAAAGTTGGGAATTTTTTTTCATGTGTTTAGTGGTTGATAGGTAGTAGAAAACTCAAAGTCACTATTTTATAATTTTGGCCATCCATATGTCTCATGTCCACAAGAGTTGAGAACTTTGGTTAGCGTTGCCATCGGGGGTCGACTGAGGAATTGGTGCTACCCTTCTTGTACTTGATATTCAAGTGGAATTTTTGAATGTATGTGGACCACTTATGATGGTGGTCATTTTGTAACTTTCCTTGTGTCTACATGAATTGTATAAGCCTATGATTAGTGTGGTTGATTGTTTCCTTCCCCAAAATGTAATTCTTCCACTTTCAACATGCCTGCACAATAGAGTACATATCTTTGTCAAATGTGGGGTATCTTCGAACAACATCAAATAGAGTTTGACTATGATAGGATATCAAATTCCCGTGTTGAGTGAGGAATTCACTGATAGCATAATCTAAAGCATTTGTCTCAATCTCAAATGGTTGTTACGGGTCTGAACAAATGAGGATTGGTGCTAAGCAGAGGTAGGATTTCATATCCTCAAATTATTTTAGTTGGTTCCTGGATCACACAATCTTGGGCTTCATGCCACCTTGGTCATTTGTCTTAGGGCCTGTTGGCATAGGGGTAGACCTAGGGTTCAGCTCCAAGAATGCTCCAACAAGCCCTAACTATTGGCCCTTTCGGCAACACTTGTGAAGCAGATGCAGTCTCACCCGAAGCAGTTATGAGGGTTTGCAGGACAAAGATGTCTACAACCAAAGGAAATGTCGAGTGGATCTAACACAAGAACAACACAATGTTCATATATCACTTATCACCTTAGATCTATTTTTCACATCTACTTATCAGATTTAAAGCAGTAATGCAATCATAGTATATCAATGACAAAGATAAAATACCAGTTACACACAACACAAGATGTATGTGGTTCACCCTCTCTCTAGGGATACATCCACAGAACTGTGCTATAATATATTAAGGTAGGCATACAGTTCTTGTATGTACTCTTAGCTAGAAGATCTTCTTTCTTCTCTGCTCTTCCTCTCCCCTCCCTGCACACCTAACTGCAGGGTTGATCTTCGCACCCAGCTGAAGATCTTACAATACCAGAAGGCTCTTACTCTTAACACTTCTCTCTCTCTCGATACAATACTCACTTACATCAAAAATACAACTAGATCAACAGTAATATCGTACCAACCCAAAGTACCAACCCAAACTAGACCCTCGTGACCTTTATTTATACATTACAATCACTCGTCGACATCCCTAGGCTGAAACCTAAGTGTCCAAAACCCCAGATGCCAAAATCCTAGGTCAACTTGACCCATATTTTCAGGGCTTTTCTAGCCTGTCTTTCCTTTCTTCTTGTGCGGTGCTCCAAAGCATCCAATAGTGGATTTTTCTACTTGTTGACTTGTCCACAATCTTACTTCCTTTCTTATCTGTCATGCTTGATCTCCTCATCCAACGACTTTCTTTTTCAGACTTCGCTCCATCTTTTCTTCTCTTGTTCTCACTTCAACCCAATAATAGTCACTATGTCTTCCGCGAAGTTCGCATTTTCCTTTTCTTCCTTGATCTTCACTTACTTCCATACCCAAGGGCCAACAAGACCCCAACACTCACTTGTGAATCATCCTGAGGCACTTCAGATCTGAGATTCTTGTTTTACTTTGATTCCTAACTACGCAGTGAAGCCTCTTCTTTCTTCTCAATGCTTTCTTTTTTTTCCTTATGCAGACTGTCTTTTCTGTGTCGAGTACCCAGTTTAAACTGCACCTGGTACCTAGACCCTTTTCTTTATGCTCCTACTGAGATTTGCGAGGCAATTGGTTGTCATAGTACAACTTTAGCTGACTCCCATTCACCAAACCTTCCTTCCATTCTCCATTCAACATTTTCAGTTGCACAACTCCTCCCTCTATAATATAAGCGATCTCATATGGCCCTATCCAATGTGTTCTAAACTTGCCAGCCTCCCAGGATGTTTTATGAACTTGTTTTCATATACCAATACTATATCACCTTATTTAAATTCCTTCTTCCTGATGTGCCTGTCATGGTAGGACTTCTCTCTTTCCTTCTGTACTTGTTGATGGAATCCTGCAACAAATATTTCTTCCTCCAATTCAACCAACTATGCAAGCCTCTCTTGAACAACACCAGGGTCATCCATATCTGTAAATGAAGTAATTCTCAGGCTTGGTGCCAAATATTCCATTGGGACAACAGCTTCAAGACCATATACCAACTTGAAGGGGGTATGCATTGTTAGTTTCTTGCAAGTGGTCCTATAGGCCCATAATATGGCTGGTACTGTTAAATCCCAATCATCCCTGTTCACACTGCAAATCTTCGTCAACGTTGTCTCCAAGATCTTATTGAATGCTTCAACTGTCCCATTTGCTTGTGGATGGTATGGTGCGCTCTTCTGATGGTGGACTGCAAATTCTTCAGTCAAGGATTCAATTGTCTTATTGATGAAATGTGTTCCTTGGTCACTCATAAGGATCATTGGGCATTCAAACCTGGTTATGATGTCATCAAATATGAAGCATGAAACTGTAGTGGCAATACAGTCCTTTAATTCTCTTGCTTCATCCCATCTAGTCAAGTACTTTGTCGCAATAATTATGTACCTTGCTCCTCTACGCTTTCCTGGTGGATTTATAGGTCCAACGAAGTCAATGGCCCATTTCTCAAAGGCTTGTAGGGTCATTTGTGGGGCTAATGGAATTTCATCTCTTCTGGATGGTTTCCCAACTCTTTGGCATACATCGCAGGCTCTGGAATAGTCTTTAGCAACTCTGTGTAAGCTAGGCCACCAAAAGCCAGCTCTTAGAACCTTCTGCGCAGTTGCTTTTCTTGTGTAGTTCCCTCCTGGGAGGCCTTCATGAGCTTCTTCAAGGATCATTGGTCTCTCTGCCTCCATAACACATCTTGTTAATATCTCATCAGGTCCCATCTTGTATAGATGTCCAGCTATAAGTGAGAAGTCTGCAGCGCGCACTACTAGTTGTTTCTTTTGAGGAATTGTGTACTCACTATGTGCCATTCCTGTTGATAGGAACTGGACTATCTCTGCGAAGTGTTCATCATTATTTATAATGTCCAGTAGTTGTGCATCCGACAGTGCATCCTCTAAACTAGTCAGTTTTTCACCATGTTCCAACCTTGACAAGTGGTCAAGACCTTTGTTCATTCTTCCTGGATTTACTATGATCTCAAAATCATATTCTTGAAATAACAGTAGCCATATGCATATCCTTCCCCCCAACACTAGATTTTTGACTAGGTATTTCAGCGTAGAGTGATCAATAAACATTTTGAAGTGTCCTCCCAACAAGTAGTGGTGAAATTTCTGCAATGCATACACCATGGCTAACCCTTCTCGCTCAGTGGTGGTATAATTAATCTCAGTAGTTGATAGCTTCCTGCTAGAAAAGGCTAACGGGTGGTCAATATATACTTCTCCTATTTGTGCTAACACAAATCCTAGAGCAATGGAAGACGCATCGACATGCACATGAAATTATTTGGTCCAATCTGGAAAAACCAGAATGGGTACAGTAACCATTTTTTGTTTCAGTGTGTCGAAGCTCTGTTGGCATTCTTCTATCCAACTAGATTGACAATCCTTCTCCAATATTTTTTCCATGGGTGTTGTGATCTGAGAATATCCTTTGATGAACTTCCTATAATATCCTGTGTGTCCCAGCACAGTGTGCAACAGTTTAACTGAAGTAGGAGGGGGTAGATCAACTATAATGGCAATTTTGGATGGATCTACCAGCAATCCTTGCTTGCATAAAATATGACCTAACAACACTCCAAATGGTGAAAATAAAATACATTTCTTCAGGTTCAAATCAATTTGACACTACCTACATTTATGCAACATTAGCCTTAAACATTCAATATGATTCTTCAATAAACTAAAAATAGTCCAATCATCAAAGTATGCTTCCAAACATTTATGCAGAAATTCCTTGAATGCTTCGACCACCACCCTGGAAAAGATGGCTAGGTCATTCTTCAATCCGAATGGCATCACTGTATATTGGTAGGATCCCCATTCTATTGCAAACATGATCTTATGGCGATCTTCCTTGGAAATGTGGATTTGATGGTATCCTGAAAATCCATCTGTAAAAGAATATACTTATTGGCCTCCCACATTATCATGGTGTAGGGAAGGGGTCACACAAACAAGCATCACTCAGCTTCCTGATATCTATGCATATCCATATCTCTCATGTCTTCTTGTATTGTACCAACATAGGGCTAATCCACTCTAACTCTTCAACGGGTTCTATAATTCCTGCTTCCAACATCCTATCAAGCTCAATCATCACTTTTTCCTTCTATTTAGGGTTCAGTCTATAAGGTCTCTGTTTAACTGGTCTTGCATCTTTCTTTAAAGGAATCCCCATCTCTCCCATAGGTCCTTTAACGCCCTTCATATCAGTGAACTTGGTTGGAAACAAGTCCTGATATTCATGCAGTAACTCTGTAATTTTGTCAATGGTGGCAGCATCCCAGTAATCTCCAACATTTGCAAACTTTGGTGTCTTCTCTGTTCCAATATTGACTTTCTTAATATTAATAGGCTTTCCAATAAATGGTAGCTCAACTCTTGGTCCTTCCACATCTCATGGGACTTCCCCTTCTGCGATTTTCACCTTCCTCAGATCATCATCTTCATCAGTATTGACGTTGTAACATCTTTGCAATTTTTGGAGAGGCGCAATCCATTCATCCTATTCTTGTTCTAAGGGAAGACTATATACCTCCTCGAATAATTTTTGTCTCACAATCTGTAATGATTGATCTACTGAAGGATATTGACTTTCAAATAAGAAGGTAGTTACAAAATTCTGAGTCATACCTTTCCAATCTGTAGTGATGAGGCACAGCTTTGCTTGAAGGTACCAGTTGATAGGTTTCGTGTCTAGCATATTGATGATTTTGTGTACCCACTCCTCTTTAGGGATGTTTCTCCAGGCTTGCTCATAGCTTCACATATGGTCCTTTGGGTAGATTCAACCTGTGTAGAAAAATTCACAGCCTTCTACTTATGCTGAGAACTTCGCTGTCATCAAGGTACGACACTGTATCCAATTTGTAATGTTACTTTTGTGTGCCCCCCACCATCTTGTTGGTGTGGCTTTCAAGGCCTCATCCATCTCCAATAACCTCTATTGTATTAGTACACTTTCTTCAAATTCTGACAAGAAGGTTTCTAAAGGGTTCAGACCATCAAATGTGGGTAATTTACTTACGGTTGTGTCGATCCAACGAACTTCTCTAGTTAGTCTAGCACATCTTCTTGCAGATACTTCATACATCTTATTCTTCCAGTTCTCCAGTGCTTCTTCTGAGTCTTATGAACATGTGCTCTCACTTCACTATCTTAGGTTTCCATCGGCTATGGGATTAATGTAATCCTATTGTCTAGTTATTAATTTGTATATGTTTTCGAGTTCACATGCATGGTCTTCTTCTCTGATAGGTTATGTGTACCGCTGAACTTCATATGGATCTAAAGGTGCGATGACCCTAAAGCCATATTTTTCAAAAGTCATACGTCTTTTCTTTAAGTCAACAATAGTAGATTTATTGAAGGCCCAATCAATTCCTAACAACGCAGGGTAAGGGAAACTATCATCATCTATATCAATTACCTCAATGTCCATCAATGTCCATAGGGACATGTTCTAATATACCAAAAGGTCTTACAACTTGTTGATTACCCATCCTAATATTGATAGGGGAATAGATCAACTTCGGTTTTCCCATCAATTCCCAGGTTTGCTTCATCATGACATTGATCTTCGATCCTAAGTTGACGACTACATAGTCTACCTCATACTCTCCTATTTGAGCATTCAAATGTAATTCCTTATTTGTCCTTCTCTTATTACCAATTTGGTGTACTACCCTATTCAGTAAGGGGTCTATCTTTCCTATCTCATATTGTATGACTAAATTTTGTAATTATTGTACAATTCTTTTTTCCTGAACCAACTTAATACAAGTATATAAAAATTCCATGAGCTTTATTACCTCTTTTCCTTCTTTTGGCGAAGCAGAATAATCAAATTCCAGAGGCATTCCATATTCTCTCACTTCTGGTCTTGTCTTTGATGCAGAGCCTTGGTATCCTCTGAATTCTTTTCTAGCTTCCTCAAACATTTGTCTTTCTTTCTTTGCATCAAACATTTGTGTCTTCTCTGTAGCTTTTCTGATTCCTAATTCTTCTATAATCTTCCCTTGAGTTATTCTGTCATCTCATGTGACAATTCCTCCTCTTGTTATAACAACGAATCTAGGGTCTTCTTCGTGAGGCTCAACATATATCAGTTGCACTTGCGGGTTCTGTTGAGGTCCTCGTCTTTCTTGAAGCTTATCTAGCAACATAGGAAAATCTTCTATAACATGGTCAAGCAAGCTACAATAGCTGCAAGTGGTACAAGGGTTCTGATAATCCCTCACAAGGTGTCCTGGTTGTGTGCAGTTATAACACATGATTTGTCCTCGGCCTTGACCCATTCTTCCTCCTCATCCTCTTCCTTTGAATCCACCACGAGGATTGAAATTTCCTTTCCCAGGAGAGTTATACTGTGTAGTGTTTCCTTCTTGTTGTACTTCTCCTTGAATCTTATATATGTCTCTCAACCTTTCATGCATGAGATCGTAAGACCTACAATCCCTATCATCATTTCCTATGGACTTACAAAATGTACAATACAAATTTTTAGGTGTCTGAACATACTTTTGCATGTAGTAGCACTCACCAGGGTGATGTCTGTTTCTGCATACCTCACACCAAGGTAAGGTGACTTGCTTCAAAGGGCTTGGAGCTCCAGAAGCCAACTATTCATTGAATAGGGGAAAATGTTCCTTGTCATGGCCTTATGATCTACATCTGACACACCAGATGTATTCTCTTTTATCTTTTCCCTTGTCTTTCTTCATATCTTTGACCTGCAAAGACAAACTAGTTAGTTGACTCAAGATCTGGCTCATACCTTAGCTGCATTCTCCCATAGGGGTTGGTTCTAACTTCATGGCGATCTCCAATGCCTCAGAATGTGAAGAAATCTTCTATTGCATCAGGGGAACTCTGATGTGTGGTAAGAGGGAAACAATGAACCATTCTTTGTTCTATTCATCTAGGATCTAAAAAGTAAATCGACATGTTAAGGTCTTGAATATCTGGTCAAATTCCCAAACAGGTTCAACCACCTTCTTCTTGATCTCTTTCAGCTATGTAATACATTGTGACTTTAACCTGGGTTTCTTGAACTCTGTAATCAACGCATTATTAATCTGATTTAGTGGCTTCGACTATGCAAGTCCCTGAACAAGATTCATGTACCAGCTCAGTGAATGATCCCTTAGAGTGATACTAAACTAGGTTCTTTTGATAGCTTCATTGGTAACATTTTTAATTTTCCATACGGCTTCACATATGAACCAATGTTGACCGGGATATTCATACCCATATCCCCTAAAGATAGGGAGCCTCATCTCATCTGCCATAGATATTCCTAGGGTTCCTGACTAAGTGTGTGGTAGGTTTATAGTGATAGTGCTCTGGGTACTCTGGTGGCTTAATACTACTAAATTGACAGGAGGGATAACAATACTTACTTCAATGGTCTACATAGTTCCTGAAGTTTTAGGTTCTTCCCGGCGAATCTCTTTATCTTTTCCTTCCTCTATCCTAGCAGGTTATGAATGCTCTTCATCTGTCAGATCTGCCTCTTCTCCACTATAGAAACCCTCATCTCTGTAGTTCTACTTAAATAGGTTCTCAAGGTGAACTTCTCTAAACACTCTCCCATTGCGCGTATGTCCATTTTTTGTGTCACTGTCGTTGTTTGAATTCTTGAACATTAGCCTTTCTAGATCCAACCAATCTATTGTATCTTCAATATGTTCTTCTCGTGCAATAGCATCTTGATTCTCAGCTTTAGAAAATGCAAAAATTTCCCTCTGCATCCCTTAAACAAATATCTCTCGGCTTGGTTGTATGATTCTACTATGTCAACAACGAACTCTGTGATGTACCCTCCAATGGTGCTATCGAACCAATGATCTACTAATCGTGATACAACGCTATCAACTCTTTTGACCTTCTTGATCAGCTTCGATGTCCAAACCATAGGAGGTCTAGATCAGATCTCAAACTGGGTATCTGCTAATGTAGCTAGGCACTCATATAGCCCCTGATGGATTCCTCCAAAGAAAATTTTGTATATATCAGTAAATATATATATCTCCAACCAATATTCTGAGCTAAGATTAGGGTTCTTGTTCTAGGATTCATCGAAGTATTTTTCTTGATCTTCTATCCACTTTGAATCTCTTTCTTCGATGGGAACCAACTTGAAATTTTCTCAAGAAGGTTCATGTCTCGGCAACAGAACCATTTTTTGGCATAGGGTTAGACCCAGGGTTCAGCTCCAAGAGCGCACCAACAAGCCCTAACTATTGGCCCTTTCAGTAACATCTACGAAGCAGATGCAGTCTCATCCAAAGCAGTTATGAGGGGGTTGCAGGACAGAGATGTCTACAACCAAAGGAAATGTCAAGTGGATCTAACACAAGAATAACGCAATGTTCATATATCACTTATTATCTTAGATCTATTATGCACATCTACTTATTAGATCTAAAGCAGTAATGAAATCACAGTATATCAATGACATAGATAAAATACCAGTCACACACAACACAATATGTATGTGGTTCACCCTCTCTCTAGGGCCACGTCCACAGAACTGTGCTATAATATATTAAGGTAAAGCATATAGTTCTTGTTTGTTCTCTTAGCTAGAAGATCTTCTTTCTTCTCCTCTCTTCCTCTCCCCTCCCTGTGCACCCAGCTGCAGGGTTGATCTTTGCACCCAGCTGAAGATCTTACAATACTAGAAGGCTATCACTCTTATCACTTCTCTCTCTCGATACAATACTCACTTACATCAACAATACAACTAGATCAACATCAATATTGTACCAACCCAAACTAGGCCCTCATGACCTTTATTTATACATTACAATCACTCACTGACATCTCTAGGCTAAAACCTAGGTGTCCAAAACCCTAGATACCAAAACCCTAGGTGTCTAAAACCCTAGGTCAAATTGAACCATATTTTCAGGGCTTCGCCAACCTGTCTCTCCTTTCTTCTCACGTGGTGCTCCAAAGAATCCAACGGTGACTTTTTTCACCTGCTAACTTGTCCACGATCTTTCTTCCTTGCTTATCTGTCATCATTGATCTCCTCATCCAACAGCTTGCTTTCTCGGACTTCACTCCATATTTTCTTCTCTTTTTCTCACTTCGACCCAATAACAATCACTGTGTCTTCCGCAAAGTTTGCATTTTCCTTTTCTTCCTTGATCTTCGGTTGCTTCCATACCCAAGGGCCAACAAGGCCCAAGCGATATGAGACAACCCTAACACAAACTGCCAGTAGAACTTAGCAAGGACCAAGAAGTTACAGAGCTCGGTCATTGTTTTTGGGGCTGGCCAATCGCGGATGACTTGGATCTTGTCTATATCCACATGTGCACCCTATGCATCCATGATGTATCCCAAATATTGGATTCTCTTCATGTTGAAGTAACACTTCTCCAAGTTGTCATATAACTTGTGTTGTTGCAAGGTGCCCCATACCTGTTGAATATGCTCCAAATGTTCCTCCCGAGTTTTTTTAAAGATGAGGATGTCATCGAAATATACAACCACAAAGGAGTTTTTAAATGGTTGTAATATGTCATCCATCATCCGCATGAATGTGGTCAAGGAATTAGTCAAGCCGAAAGGCATAACTAACCACTCAAAGAGGCCTTATTTGGACTTGAAGGTTGTCTTCCACACATGAATTTTCTCAATGAACACCTGGTGGTAACCTAACTTCAGATCAATTTTACTGAAAAAATTGGCTCCCTTGAGTTGATCGAGAAGATCATCAATCCAGGGAATTAGGTATCAGTTATTGAATGTGATCTTATTCAGGGATCAATAATCAATACAAATTATCCGTGTCTCATCCTTCTTCTATACTAGAACAATTGGACTCCCACAAGGTGAGGAGTTGGTTATGATGTGGCCCTTCAGAATTAGCTCTTGGATCTCATGTTTGATTTCTTCATTCTCCATAATAGAATGCATGTATACAGGGACATTAGGAATAGAGGAACCAGGTGTCATATCAATTGGGTGCTTTACCTAACAGTGCACAGGCACCCTAGTAGGTTAGGTGAATATATCTTTGTACTGCTCGATTATTTCGTCCACCTGTTGTTGTTGGGTAGAGAGACCCCATGAAGAGGTTTTTGCGGTTGTAGTGACCTTACAATCACCTTCCGATCAAACCATATAGAGGAAAAATCTCTCGGTCTGAGAAACCACCTTTCTGCACTGCTTCACAAAGATCAAAGATATCGTAGTATTTGGGACTACCTATGGTACCCTGTAGAGTTGATCTCCCAAAGTAATAATGACACTATGGGGCCTAGATTCATAAACAACATGATGTTTCCACATATATTTTTTTCCTAGAAAAAAATCACAAACTTCAAGTAGGGAAACATCACACAATACCTCGTCTTTGAATGGTTTGATGTCGTAATGCATGCGACATTGTTGGCTGACGTGAATGTCTCATCCATAGCTGAGCCAACTGATGGTGTATGGTTGAGGATGTTTTTTCATTATCAAGTTCAAACTCTTGACAACCTCTGCTATGATCATGTTCTTTTGGCTATTTTTTTTCAATAATGAAATGGAGTGGGGTTCCCTTCACCCACATATGTGAGTGGAAAATACGCTCCCCTTCTTCAATCTCCTGCAGTTCCTATGGATATACTTTTCTGGTAGCAATGGTGACAGTAGGTTCTAAATCAATGATATGTCTTCCCATTTTTTGCTCAGAATTAGAGTATTAGTCATCATCTGACCCTAGGATTTTCATCTCATCCAAAAACGAATGTTTGGAGTGACATTCATTAGTATTGTTCCAAGGGATTTTGTGGAACTTGCACCATTTTTCGGTGTCCTTCTTCGACTTCTCATTACCCTTATTTGTTGGTGTCTTGGGTTGGTTATCCTAGGGTTGTCCATCCTTGATCTGTCCTTTGTCCTGGGAGTTAGGGCCATTCTTACCATACTTTGGTTGTTGTGTATTTGTAGATCTAAACTCCCTCTTTTTCTACTGCTTGAATTTCTTCTTGATTTTGATAGCATATCGATAAGTAGCTCCCAATAAATAGATTTCCATAAAATCCATTTTATTTTGGATGTACCAATGTAGAGACCCATGGTATTTTAGGACCATATGTCACTTAGAGTATTTGATACCCAACTTGGTGTGTAAGTTGTGGAAATTATTTGTGAAATCTCGCACCGTTTAGCCCCTTTCTTGCTGCAGTGTAATCCATCTCTTCTATTGGTCATCATAACATTCAATAGGGTAATATTGTTCCTTGAGGGCATCAACAAAATCTGCCCAAGTGGGTCTTGGCACAAAAATTCCAGACTCATCCTGGAAATTTTTCTCACAGTAATTCTCCCACCAATATCTGACATGGGGAAGGGCCTTAAGGAGCCCAAAGGTGATTTTTTCACTATTGGAAAAATTGTGGATGGAGAAATAACCCTCTACAAGATTTACCCATTTTTCCAAAGCCTCGGCATGTATCTGGCCTTCAAATAAAGGAATATCAGAGTTAACCTGTACCTTGAAGGGTGGTGCACCTCCAAAGTGATTGTTGGTTTAAGGTGTCTCCATTTTTTTCGACAATCGTCGAAGGATTTGGGAGAATCTATCCATCATCTCATTCCTCTGTTGCATGAAAGCTTCCTCAAGCAATATCTTGAAATGATATCTTGTCCCGCCGTCCCTCTTTTCTTCCACCATGGAAGGTCGCTTGGGTGTGCAAGATTGGTTTTCCTCAAGAAATTAAAGATCGATACCCAACTCTCTATACCATGACCTTGTCGAGGACATGCATTGGGGACAACACAGAGCAGACCACTCTGATACCACTGATCTGGATTATTTTAGGAATGATATGAAGGTAGAAATAAAACAGAGATACAAAAAATAATTACACATAGATATGGTACGAAACACAGTATACAGTAAAGCTCAGATTCTATTAATAATTGTTTGAAATACAAAATACTATAACATGAAAAAGCACACAAGCTAGCTAGAATGGTGGTATCTTATCTCTGAGAAGAGATGTGTCGGCTATGCTCATTCACTATAAGTCAGTTACAATGAGGCTCCAAAGTAATTTTTGACATAAATAATAAATGAGAAAACCCAAAACATCCAAAAACCTAACCCTAGGAGATGAAGCGCCAAAAGTCATGTGGGCCCCGATGGGGTAAGTTGGTACATCAACTTCTCGAGGTCATAACTTATGTGTATGATCTTTGTTTTAGGCACACGATAGCTCGTTGGAAAGGTTTATCCAAGGTTTGCACATTTTTCCATCATACTTTGAATACAAATGAAATGTTGTTGTGTCGGGCCCAAAAAACATTGTTTAGAGCATCAAAATGACCCCAAAAGTTTAGGACCTGAAAAGAAAGAAAAAACTTCCAAAATGGAAATTGGGCTTTAAGCCAGTGGAATAGGTGGGTGGCCACCAATATCCACCTGGGTCATTTAGTTCTCTATTTATTGGTTCACTTTAGTTCTATATTTATTGGTTTATTGAAGATAACAATTCAAATGGATATAATTAGACCACAAATGCATTGAATGTCATCTCTATCAATGCTATGTCTTTAATACCATCATTTTTTAGCATCTTGTTGAGTTTTCTTGTATCAAACGTTTGCCATATAATTGCATAGTTCCACTCTCTTGATTATTTCTTTATTTTCAAAGTACTAGTGGAAATTGTATGGTATCTGAAATTGAACTTATATATGGGTATGTGCAAGCTAATGATGGTCTCTCATGACACGTTAGTGGCAATGCAAACATGGGAAAACAATAATATGTTAACTTGGAGGGATTATTCAAGGTACTTTTACAATAAATTTGAATATGGTTTAAGAATATATAACGTAGTAAATTGAATTAGCTTTCTAAAGATACAACTTTTAATCACATAAATTGTGAATAACTATGTGAAATTTTATTTTTTCTAAAAGTGGTATGGTATTTGTCCAACAAAATACAAGGTATATGTTTTTGTTCGTGCGGGTGTTGAGTACCTTAACGATGAAATTTCATTCCAAAAACTTGTATGATTGTAGAGAACATGTTGCTCTAGTGTGGTGTATTTTTTGGAAATTTATAATATTAATTTTATATTTTTTTAAATTATGGAAGTCAATATATCCTTGAAATTACATCACCTTTTGTTTGTGCAAGATAAGAGGGCCTTAACATGATCAAAATAATTTTTTATTTATTTTTAATCATAGATATCAGTCTCATCTAGTGAGACATATAATCCATTTTAGAAATGGTTAAGCCAACAAAATTTTGTATCAGAAATAAGAGAGGTATGTATTCTAGGATTTTTATATATGCGAAGACAAAAATAGATTAAAATAGTAAATAATATTAATTTAAAAAAAAACTATGTATTTGGAATCTGCATAGATGACTCTATCTGTGTCTATAGTTTCTTCAAAAACATATTTGTGTAGTCGATAGAAAAATAATGTCAAAAACAAAGATATAGAAAGGTATTCATAAAAATGGAGGTTTTTATGTATTTTTAGACTGAACGACTAGGTTTTTCATCTTGAACCTAAATCTAAGGCAACCAACTCAGTAAACATGTATGCTAGAATTGTCACTCCCACACGAAAAAATTTGAAATTAAAATAACGCGTGCACTTTAGGAACGTGCATGTGTTCCTAAAGTGTGCACACATTCCTAAAGAGTGTGTGTGTTCCTAGAACATGAATGTTTTATTAGGAATAAGAATGCATGCATGTTCTTGTTAACAGAAAGTAATTCTCTTTCTCTCTCTCTCTCTTCTCCATATCCCTCCCTCTCTCTCTCTCTCTGACCTCTCTCTCCCAATCCTTCACTCACTCTTGCCCATCT
>JZKD02S1769615.1:433180-443658 GCA_000966675.3 Picea glauca | reverse complement strand
TTGGATTCATACCATTATGTGAACTTTGGAAGGTAAGGCATATGATTGGTTTTATGATGATCTTGTAGGACCAAACACTTCATTGGAAAAAAATTTAAGGTCATTCCTCAAATCTTGGGAGCCTCATGTTGAAAGTGAGGAAATGGAGATGCTCATCAACTATACCATAGAACCCCTCCTAAAGGAAGAAGAGGTACCCATTGAATATACCATGGATGATAAAGTATTTGATGAAAATATTGAGGAAGAGTCACTTCATGAAGAACATGACCTTATTGAAAACCAGAATCAACTACTTCATGAATCCATCCATAAAGACCTAGTTGAAGGACATTATAGATGAAGTTAAGGAGATTTGTTTTGATTATGATAACAACCAATTTTTTTCTCCTCCTTGTGAAGACAATGACTTGGCAACTTGCACCATTTCCCAAACTTTTCAGAACTTAGAAATGGGGAGTTTTCTTGACCCCTTAGTTTATGAATAAAAACTTGGTGGGTACACTAATGAACTTTAGCTTCACGAGAGTCTAGAAGTGATAAATTACTCCCCTTTTCAAAATTTTGAATTATATGATTCATCCTTGGATAATTTCGAAAAGTTGGACTCTGAAGAAGAACCCATAGACTTTCCATCATGCTATGAAGCATAAAATGACATTTATGAATTTTTCCACATCAAAAGACATGATTGGGATATAATATGCTTTTAATTTGAAGGAGATCCCATTTATGATACTGACTATGAGAGTGGAATTGACATGGATGAACTTGGACCTTATGAAGAACCTAACTTAGAAGATGTTGTTGAATAATATGGTGATTTAAATATTGAAGAAGATGAAGTAGAGTAGTTTCTAAAGGATTTACTTGGTCCTCGATATTTCTCAAAAATCCATGGGTATCCAAATAGTTAGGAATATTTGAAAGAAGAATTATCAAGATTCCATGGACATAAAGATTCACCTACTTTACACATATCATATTTCATTGATATTATTTCAAAGCTCAACATTGATCATGAAGATGTTTTGATGAATATATTTTCATTGTCTTTGGATTTTCTTGAGGATGAGATCATGGATTGGTATGGAAAAATTAACGAAGGAATGATCTTATCACTTTCATATTTATTCAAGATATTTCTCGAGAATCAGTCTCCTCTTCATGAAATGGTTAAGTGTGAAAGGGTTGTTATAGATATTGAGTGTCCCTTGCCTTGTATCCTTAGGATCATATCATTGGCCTATGAGTTCCCTCATTCTCCTTAACTTCCTTCAACCTGTGAATTTTCTCTTTCTTTACCTTTTACCAAGAGAGATATGGAAATTCAACCATTTCCTTGTATATCCTAGATGGAGTATGTTGGACTATGATTTTCATTAGACCAAAACCTATAGGCATTAGTCTCTACCACAATCGTAGAATTTATGATCCACGATATGGGGTTAAACCATGTCACGAAACTCACGGGAAGCATGGAACCCAATTTCCAACAATCTCCCCCCAGCGCATGTTGGGTGATTTTAGAACTTGAAACCTATCACTTTGATACCATTTGTTGCACTATGATTTCCATTATACCCAAAACCATAGTTGTTAGTCTCCACAACAATCGTTGGAGTTAGGATCCACGAGAGGGGTGTAACCAATGTTGTGAAACTCATGGGAAGCATTGAACCCAATGTCCAACAGAGTCATCTTCACAATATTTTTCCCTCGATAAGTTTACTAGTAAATTCAATGGGTTAAACCAGTCTTATTATGAAAGAAATTATTACATCATCCCTATTGATATTTGAATGAGGGAATTTTGCAGAGATATGAAATAACCTCGGTATAGTTTGGGCCTTTCACTTCATGGATATGACCTTGCCCTGGTTCCAAACTTAGGAGTGACCAAACTTTTTCCTAATACCCATATAGTGTTTGACATATTCCTATTTTTCTTAATAACCAAACACAAGGGTAAGATTCAAGTTGTTGATGATCTCTTTAATTGGTTGCATTAGATCTATGATTTCACCTAACATCCATATATCTTAATTAGCTATTAGAGTAGGAAATAATAATCTCCTTTTGAGCAGTAGTATAGGGTGTTTGCTTGATTCCTTTCATTTCATTTGCTTTCCTTCATGTGTGTGTGTATATCCATGCATTTCCTTATTGACTACTTGATGCATTTATTTTCCTTAGAATAATTTCTCGCATGCGTTCTATGCTTTATTTCCATGCTTACACTTAGACAAAATTTGATTACTACAAAGTGGCATTTTTATCACCGGGGTAGTAGATTCACTCGTACGAATGTCTTTTTCAAGTTAGATGATGTGTAGATCACAATTCTGCAAGAGATTCTGAATTTCTCATACACTCTAGTATTAGAGTGCATTTCCCTGAGTAGGATATATATGTTACCCCACAAGGGGTGACAACTTTAGAGGCACCCTCACAGGGTGTCATGTTGATGTTTGCATGAGCTATCTTGCTCATATTCTCCAAACCCGGACAATTCTTCTCATTATCTCCATTAGATGCATGATTATTCTAGCTCAATTTTGGTATATCTCATCCTCCTCTCTCACTCCTTAGATGAAATAGCCATTATGGATGGTACATTATGAAATCACTATGATATATCTTGACAGTCCATGTATTGGTGGTTCAATTGGATGTGATGTTATAACTTATTGCACTAGTAAAAAATGAAAGATAAATGACCAAACAAATGACCAAAATCCGCATGTAAATGACCATTTTTGAGTTAGTGACCACTAGTCATTAATTAGTAGTCATTTATCGCGTGACCAAAAATGTGGTCATATCTAGTTTGGCCATTTATAGGTTATCTTGTGGTCATATATTTGGTCATTAATTTGGTCATATATTTGGTCATTAATTGTGGCAATTAATGACCAAATATGACCACAAGATAAGCTATAAATGACCAAGCTAAATATGACCACATTTTGGTCGTGTGATAAGTGATTGCTAATTAATGACCGAAGTTTCCATTCGGTCATTTATATGCAAATTTTGGTCATTTTTTGTAGTGGTCATTTATCTCTTTTTAGAGGTTTCAAAATATAAATGACCAATGTGGTCATTTTTAGTCATTTTATTTGTGGTCATTTTTAATCAATATAAAACAACCAATTTAATCATTTTTAGTTGTTTTATATGTGTTCATTATTTATTAGTGGTTTTAATGGTGTCCATTATTAATCAATATAAATTAAGCATGATATTATGTCTAAATTTTTAAAAATCATAAAATATTCATGCTCATGTAATACACATGTGAATCATATGAATCATTCAAAGTCACATTAGTTAATTACAACGGGTAAATAATATCAAGTACAAACATATAATTTTCAATCACATAAATTATATTATATGAAATGTCAAGTAATATTACAATAAATATGAGTTTCCAACTGAAAATCCACTAATCGACTAACACTGGTCCATGACAAAAATTGTCTCCATACTTTACATGAAAATCATCTGTATTGATGTCTTTTAAAAATATTACAATGACCAATGAGTGAATCTTCCCCTACCTTCGACTATCAATGATAATGCACCTTCATCTTACAAAACATGCATGAAACCACCAAGGTAAAACAACATTTAAGAATTACAACACAAGCTTAACATAAGTTAAAAAAGATTGGGTGTGTTTGAGGATATGAGAAACAATGTATTTTATGAGCTTAGAGCTTTAAGATATATGATCCAACCTCTTTGACATAGAAACATATTGTTGATTTGATTTGATATTTTTTGTGACTGGATAATATTTATAATGAAGTCCACCCACATCATTGCCAGACAACTTCTTCCAACCTTGAGGACCCACATAGTACATTGAAGGAAAGAACATTCATTACCCATAAGATCATAAAGAAACTACATCTATAATGAAATATATCAAGTATGTCAAATTATAAAATGATACATACCACATGCCACACCCCCACTGGCACCATCACGGAATTTTGCATGGTATATAGAGAAACGAGCTAGTTTTGCATCTTCTTCCACTGGCATATCACAATGATACCTATGTTTGTGATCATAAGACAAGAAAAATTTAGTACAAATTCAACTTCAAACAATAGAATTTGAGAAAGAATTTATAAATTGATAGCAAACCCTACCCATTGTCAAGGACACCATAAGCATATGGTGAACCAAATCCAACAGAAAAACATGTTCCCTTAAGTCTTCCTCCTTCACTGTCTACATAATATAGACCAGGGCCCTGTGAATTTAAAGCCAATAATAGCATTATTATTCTTGTTAGTACATAATATAAAACAATTCCATTGTAACATCAAGTTTTCTATTACCGATTCATCCCATATAGAAATCATTGTGCGTAATGACAAGCCCATTCCTCGATATGAGTAGAGGATATTGGCCAAAAGTTTAGAAGCGGTACTTGTCATTGATATTCTCTGCTTCTTTTCCATCTCATGTGACCGACACTATTATGAGGAATAAGAAAATGAAATGTGAACTCTACACAAAATATTATTAATACCTCCAAGCTAAATGCAGAACAAGGATTCCTACAACCAAACAAATAACAAAGCAGTCATGATGAATTAACATCAAAGGTCTCACTGGTGATAATCACGAATCCCAAAACACCTTCATAATATTATTCAAAAAACCATTTTTCCCAAAATATTATCAACTTCAAGCAATTCAAAAGGCATAGAAGATCACTTAGTCCCACTATTTTCCAACTAAAAAAGGTGTAAATACAAAATTTTAACATGAAGAGAATCCTTCAATTTCAAATTTTAAAATATTTATCACTTTCATGCTTCCATCTTGTTTATTTCATTAACATACTACACTACAATCCAAACATATAGGCCTAAAAAGCACTTGGTGTTTATCTTTGTGTTTATGAAAAAAATTGGTAGCTCTAGGAAGCATAGTGACATGTGCATCATGCCCACAAGCATGAATTTTTCCAATGTTCACACTCATATGCTCCCAATCCATGAGCTCCTTCACATCACAAGTCAAAACATTGAATTAGTAAAGGCCAATTACAGTAGTAAAAACATAAATAAGACAACAATAAAAGAAGAATACTAAAACCAAACATAATATGAATGTTGTATTCAATTGGTTCTGGGATGGAGAAATTTATGTTCCTCCATGATGATCATACAAGATTTCCTAGAGCCTTACATACCTTAGTCTCCTCTCCTTGTCAAAGAATGCTTAGGACTGCATGAAAGTTAGGATGACCTTAGGTAGCATCATAAATGGTGTTTATAAAAACAAATGTTTGTTGTGCACTCCTATTTAACACACTTCTCATAAACAATTGAGTTGAATTGCTATTATGTTGTGAGATATTACAAATAAAATAGTCTTCACATTGAATAATAGGAAATCACAAAACACAATATAATAATCACACACAATACTATTGAAATAATTAATACACACAACATTGTCCAGGTGAGTCAAGCCCTAACCCTCCAAGACAGTCATAAACTTCACAATGATCAACGCATAGATGAAATCCAGTTTGCATAGATGAAATCCAGGTAACCATCAAACCATCTTGCAGACTAGAAGCTATCCCTTCCAATCTAGAGAGGTTTCTCTCTTATGACTCAATAAAGGACCGACTAGTTATCTAATAGGCATAATGTCTAGATCTTCAATGAATAAGGTTTTAAAATATGGTAAGGCATAGTGAAGCATCCATTGGGAATGGAGTCATAAATCAAGATATCAATTATAGGTTTTCAAGACTGTTTGGTATGAATAGGTGTTCTCGAAGGAAAGATAGTTGGCATCCTATCAGACATTAAACAATTGTATTATGGTGGTGGTGTAAAAGAGAAATTACAGGTCAATAATAGAATAACGTCTAGCTTAGGAATAATTATGCTATAATATCATAGGATTGGTCTAGATAGTTGAATGTAGATATACATAGAATTAAAAATGAATTCTATATCCATAAAATATTCATTTAGAAACAAAAGAATAACACATCATGATTTACAAATAATTAAAACATTCACTAAGAGACAGACTAAATATTACCAACACAAGAATCTTCGAAACCAAAAATTCATGTACTTCTGCTCAAAAAATATTTATTGATATCAAAACAGATGCAACAAGTCCCAGTGGTTTTCTCATCACCCAAACCCTTTTATGTTAAAAAATGATAGATTTTATAGAAAAGTAAATCTATTAGCTATCCCCAAGCCTTTAGGAATCAAATCCTATTATTAACCAAAAATAAAAACAATCCCTAATTTGTCATCAGAATTTTGGAATTGTTGGATTCAAAAGCCCTCGAATATGGAAACAATCTTATGCTTTCTAATATTACTCCTTTAAATGTGGAATAGAAGCTTTTGAATCTAGTCTTTATCCTAAAAAATTGGGATTTGATTGTAAATGTTGATCTGTGCAAAGGATAACCTACCACCAAATCTGGAACTAGAAGACCTTTTTTCCTTGAATTTTGGGATGATTGACTGATCTTTTTCTTTGATTCTCTTACCATTATTTTTTCATGATTCTATGGTAAAACACTTGAACCTCTCATCCACTTGATGATTTGGCACAATCTCTCTGGATGGCAGTTGAATAGACTCAGATCTACGCTGATTGTACACTTTCACAGTGTGCCTGGTGAATTTTTCTACAAAAACTCTTCCTATATCCCTTTAGCAGTGAAACTGGATTCTTCATAACTTTTGCATCGTGGAGTATTTTGTTGCAAAAAAGTTGTTTCCAACACTTTCGAAGAACAATTTTGTTGCAAAACAACGCTCTATGAAAAATGTAGCTAAGGAAATTTGGGCTCACATCACTAGCATTTGATTGACAAATGCAGCAACAAATTGAGGTCTCTCAATGTGCCTGAATGAGCTTCAAACCTGATGGAAAATACTAGTCATCCTTGTAGTTATCCTACCACCTATGTTGTGAAAAATACTAAAATTGTATGTATACCATCATCTTCATGTACAATAAAGTTTGAATTTCTTCTATATATTTTCTTCCACGGACTTGTATGATAAGAAAAAACATTTATTTGAGCCTCTATATAAAAGGAATCGACACATTTTTATACCAATTCTCGATCAATCGTGCTACAGTTCCTTTGTATGATTTTTGTATGTAAAGGAAAAGAATAATGGTGTCCACTTAGATCTGACACTTTGTAATCTTGTTGATCAGGAAAATACTCTGATAGAACTATAGATTCATGTTATTGTATTGCAAATAATGATTTTTTGTGTGCACAATGAGATTTACTTGGCTCGGTAATTTCTTTACTATGTAACACATTATCCAATGCCGTTTTCCTTGAGGAAACAAAATCAAAGGACATGTTATCACTATGTAATTTTCCCGGCTGTGAAAGGAAAGTTACGAAGGTAACCATGAAAATGTAGCCTTGATATATCCCTTGGTTCTTGAAATTTAGAGGCCATAAATCCACTTGTTCCATTGTCCATGTAAATTATCTCAACTTTCTCAATAGAAGAAATTAGTTTCTCCTTATATGTATGTTCCATATTCCACTAGTCTGCAGTACCAAAGAAGATGATAAATAAGATGTATCCCCTTCTCTCTTACTCAAGCTTGCTAACAACACCTCTGTAACAGTTACCTCATGTTGCAAGGAAGATGTGTTGTATGAATCATGTTTATGGTTGGTAGGTGTATGTGACAACAAAATACTCATTCTTCTCGATGATACAGAAGATTTATAATGCATTGTCTAAATTGAACTAAGGTCTAGATTAAGGCTTTTCAATTTATGTCATTGATATCCATGTTTCCAACAAGGTTCTTCCCCAAAATGGAAATAGGAATCAAACTTGATAGATCTAGAATTCTATTTATTCGACCATTATTTAATGATGAGAAAACCTATAGTCTTTGCCATCAAACAAATATTCCAATTGTGTCCTAGAACATGTCTATGAATTATGCCTATCAATTTTCACTTCTTTCCAAATCAAGGATGGTTCATAACAAATGAAAATGTAAGAGCTTCAACAAGTCAAAATAAATCTCTCATCTAGAATAGTTTATACGATTTCTTTGGAATTTTTAATTTTGTTTTTCAAGATTTATGTATATACAGAAGTGGTTTTCTTTGGTTAAACCAACACCAAAAGAAGTAACAAGAAGCCACTTTCATTTATCTCAAATTACATATGGAGAACAATTGCAAACCTTCCAAGTTGCTACCTTCTCAGTTGTACTACATATTCTTCTCTACAATTTACATTGTTGTCTTTCTTGTTGACAATGTCGATCCACATTTTCTACCTTTGGATTTTCTCAAACCTTCCCTATGATCAAAAGTTTAATGATGAGTTCCCATAGATGGAAAATTGTCATGAACTACATTTTCCCCATTATCATCAAGCCATATAGAATTCTCAAGTAAACCCCTAGTTCATCTTCACCAGTATCCACCAAACCCACAAATTGCTACACCCAAGATTTCTAGATGTATTTTCTAAATGAGATGCAAAGAAGCAAACTCCTACTACAAATGCAATAATTTTCATAGGCTTCCAGTGAAGGTGGGTTTTTATTTTTGGGGCCAACTTCAATTGTTCACCAATAATTTCCACAGGAGTACACACTTTGTTCCTGTAACTTCTTGAAACCATATACAACCGACGCATTTATGAAAGAATCATGCATTGAGAAGGAAGAGACATATCTATCTTGGAATCCAATATGTGTATCTACTTCATTTTTACATTGGGTGTGAGTGTCTCTTCTGCCAATATAGGATGTGGTTTGATAACCATATATTTTAGTCAGTTGATAATCAAATTTCAGGATAAGATCGGATATGCAATCATCAGTAACCCCACTCACTTATATTAAAAGAAGGAGAAACTTTCTTGGCATATGAAATATGTACATTCATGGGAGAAGCTAAAGAACCCAATGAAACATCACACATATTTCCCCTCATTGAAGAATCCATGAAATTGAAGTTCTCACTTGTTTTCATGCAAGAATCTATACCACTCAGGAATTCACTAAGTCTAGCATTTTTTCCAAAGTACCCTCTCATGTTCTTGAATGTACTTGGATTCTCCTCCAATAGTTCCATTGTACCTAACGTTTCATTTATTTTTCAAAACCTTTATCTCTAAGGCCAAGTCAAGTCTTTTCAATCTTGCTAGTTCTATTAGTTGCCCATGGAAATCAAATAATTTCCCCCAAAACTCACCTAGAATAGATACAAATTGGCCCCTTGTTGTACAACCCAATCTAGACAACCTTAAAAGGCTTCCACTTCCACTGCCTCCATCATCACTCCTTCCACTAGTGCTTCTACAAGAACTCGTTTCTTCATAGGTGAAATTCGAGACATTTTCAGACAAAAATGTAGGAACATCTTCATGTCCCAACCATCCCCATCATCATCGTATTTTTCCATCTCAATGTCACCTTATACCTCTATGTCTTTCAAAATAGATATCTTTGACTCAATACTTGAAGTCTTACTATTTTCAATCCAAATACCATATGTCAAAGGTGTAGGAATTGATACAAGAGATGATTTAGAATTGTGTGCTCTATTGGTTGAGTGTATATGTTTCCCTTGGTATCTATTGTTTCAATCACTATTGTTGGATTAGCTTCAAAATTAATGCCATATGGGACCATTTATCCCAAATCAAGATGTTCAATTCCTATATTTCTCAAGGAACCTATCCACTTTCCATCCCCAAAAGACATATCTAAAACAAGCAATATATTAAGGTTAACCATACAAAAGAAGGATAAACGGGCCAAAACTTTCACAAAATGAGAGATTTTATGAGTTCCCGTTATTGAACTTGAAGATTCAATTCTAAAAAGAGGTATTACAGCAGTTGGAAGTTGCATAGCCAACATGACATGAGAAAATATCAACAACTGATAAATATCTCCAGACCCTAAATTCCATACATAAAGCATGGCCTTATCTTGGTCCCTCCAAATGATCCCTCAATCATAAACTCGTTATCTCTATCAGATCCATTTTGACAAACAATTTTCTTGACAACAACAACTCTTCCATTTCAAAGTTGACCTTGATAAACATTTTTTCTTCCTCCCCTGCCAATGATAGTAAATGTCGAAAATTGCTTTGTTTCCTCAGCTAGTTGTAAATAAGAGGTCTGTCATAGAATTGAGCCTATTACCATTTAACTTTTCTTGTTGAATTTAAAAGATGATATTCCCATGCATCCTATAATATATCTGAAGCATGATTTTTCATGGGCGTTGAACTCCTTTTTGAAAGATGACCCATGGCTTATTAGATTAGTAAAAATATTTATGCTTGTATCTTTTTCAAATGAGAAATTTGAAAAAAAAATAGCTTTTTTAATTTTATATCTCATAGACCTTGCCACCTCCTATAGGTATTGGATCTTGGTTATCGAGTG
>JZKD02S1769615.1:384675-403415 GCA_000966675.3 Picea glauca | reverse complement strand
TGCAGCATGTTTCAGCATCTGTTCTTCATAAAAAATCGATTGCCATCAATGACAACCTTGATCATCTGCGCCTTGATCATCTGCGTCATCTCTGTTGTAGCCATATTTCCAACAGGGTCCCCTTCACCCACATCTGTGAATGAAAAAGGCGCTCCCCCTCTTTAGGATATGTTGGTTCTTCTGGTTGAATTGTTGCGGTCGCGACAATAGCAGTGGGGTTTGCGTCAATGATCTGTCCTTTACCAGTATTTTCAGAATTAGATTCTGAATCAAGGTTTAGCTCCTTGTCTTTGATCTTAGCCACCAATGACTATTTTGATCGACATTCATCGTTGTTGTTCCAGGGGCTTTTGTGGAAATCACGCCATTTTCCGGTGCCCTTCTTTGTCTTCCCGTGACCCTTCTTTTCCTGTGTCTTGGACTGGATTTTAGGAGATTGTTTGTTAGGGTCGTCTTTGTCATAATTTGGTTGTTTTGGATTTGCAGACCTGAATTCCCATTTGTTCTGGTGCTTAAATTTCTGCTCAATTTTAACAGCATATCGATAAGCAACACCGAGTGATGAGATGTACAGAAAATCCATTTCAGTCTGGATGTATCTGTGTATATCCCCATGGTATTTTAGAACCAAATGTCGCTTGGAGTATTTGATACCTAGCTTGATGCGCAAGGTATGTTGGTGAACTCCGGAACTACTTGGCCCCTCTCTTGCCGCAGTGTGGTCCATCTCATGTACTGGTCCTCATAGTTGCCAACAGGGTAATATTGTTCTTTTACCGCATCCACAAAACAATCCCAAGTGGGATCGGCCCCATATATTCCAGAATCCTCTATGGAACTTTGCTCCCAGTAAGTTTCCCACCAATGTTTGACATGAGGGAGAGATTTAAGGAGTGCGAAGGTGATCTTTTCTTTGTCGGAAAAATTGTGAACAGAGAAATAACCTTTTAGCAGAGTTGACCATTTTTCTAGGGCTTCTGCATCTATCTGTCCTTCAAATACAAAAATATCAAAATTAAATTGTACCTTGAAATGTGAGGTGCCTCCAAAGTGGCCACTTGATGAAGATGCGCCTGATGCTATTGGCAGGCATTGAAGGATGTGGGAAAAATTCTCCATCATTTCGTCCCTCTGTCGCGTGAGAGCTTGCTCAAGCAACAAATTGATAGGATCGTCTGCTCCGTCATTTTTCTTTTCTTCCTCCATTAAGGGTTTCTTGGGTGTGTGAGAGCGATTGTCTTCAAGAGAGACAAGATCAAGACTCAACTTGCTATAATCGGACCTCGTTGGGGGCATGCACTGAAAAAATGATCAAGAGCAGCCTACTCTGATACCACTGATCCGGATTATTTTCGACACGAAATGAGAATGGAGATATAATAAATAAATGCAGAGAGATATTGCAAATATTCAATAATATAACAGAAATGTATCAGAGATGCAACCATAAACACATATATACAATAATACACGATTTCTATTAATGACAGAAATATACAGAGACTGTAAAAATACAGAGTGAAAGACTCGCTAGAATGGTGCCAGCTTATCTTTGAGAAGAGATGTGACGGCTAATCGCATTCGCAAGAACATGATTACATTGAGGATCTGAAGGCCTTTTTACAATAATCATAAATGCCAAAAACCCTAGACATCCAAAAACTTAACCCTAGGAGATAAAGTGCCAAAATTCATGTGGGCCTCGTTTGGGTAAGTGAGTACATCAACTTCCCAGGGTCATAACTTTTGCATACGATCTCCATTTTAGGCGTGTGATAGCTCGTTGGAAAGGTATCATTGAGGAGATTCATTTTGGGGGTCCAATGATGCCTTCAACTATCATTTAGAACCTATATCTCGAAAAACCTTCATTTGGGCCCTCAAAATGGCCCTGGAAGTTAAAACCTGGTAAAAATAGTAAATTGCCAAAATTGCCAGAAAATTGTTTTGAGCCATTTGGAAAAGGTGGGTGGCCACCGATATCCACCTGGATCAATCATCCAATGTGTTATACAATTGGGATTTGAATGCTTCAGTAATTTGTAGAATTTATTTGAGGGTTTGAGAGGAAATAGCCATATGATCACCCTATGAAATCTTCGTTCCTGCAACCGTCATGAAAAAACCCAAAAAATAGACCAATAAGTTACGACAGAAAATCACGACTTTTTCTAGAAAAACCAAAAAAAACTGTTGAATTTAAAATGCTCATAACTTCACTTCTCGGACTTTGTTTTGGATGATTTTATTTTGGAAATTGGGTGAAATGGTGAGAGGAACTCATATCTGTAATTTATTTGGGCAAACTCGGCCTCCATCTGCTACAGAAATAAATAAATAAAATCCTGTCATCGTCCGCGGAAAAAACCCCTGAAAAATTGCAGATTTTAAAACTTCAATATCTTGACTTCCCGGACTATGTTTCAGATGATCATTTTTTTTAACTTGGGTTTTTTTTTATAGGAACTTAGATATAAAACCTTTTTTGACAAATTTTGCACATAAATATACCGAAAATTTCTGGAATGTTGCGGCCCTCTTTTTTTCTTCTCCAAAACTCTTTTTTGCAAAAATAAAAAATATTTGCCCACGATGTCTACCAAGAAAAGTTCTTTGATACCACTTGTTAAGAACTAAATACTCGCATACATAAATACCACAAAGATTCAAATAATCATATAGAAAACCACCACTTTATTATATCAAACCCTTAGGGTAGGGAAACACCATACAATGGATCCTATTATGGAAGGGAGCCTCTCATGTTCACTTGCCTCTTCGAGGGGGCATCCTCCTATTGAGATACAACTCACAATACAATACTTCTCTTCATATTCCATTACATTGCTTGAACCTCTTTATATAGTGCTACCATTAGCTAAGAACATTCTAGAGGAGGAATCTTCTAGAAGTAGAACCTTCTAAGAGGTCCTCTTACATTTATTATATCTAACTACCCATTTATTATATCTAACTACCATAGTGGGTCTTATTTAATAATATAGTGGACCTAGTCCACCTTACATTGAATGGCCTCCACTATTATCACTATGGGCCCTCTGGGTCCCCACTACTACCTCTCTAGCTACCTAACATAGAGGATGATAATTACAGTGCTACTTTAAAACCCTAGACATGAGATTTACTACTACCTATTTAACATATTGAGATATGTAAAGGATAAAATTAACACCATGGTGAAATTATTCGAGTTCTAGTGTTAGGTTACTTTCCTACTTAGACCTGGAAGCTCGAAGAAAGTGACCATATTATCACTACAACGAACCAATGCTCTTATCATAAAGGACCAAAACCTAACATAAACACAAGTGTATTGAACTTGGTAAGTAATCCAAGGAACTTGGTTATTCGTTTTTCAGAGAAAAGGTTCCACGCTTCAAAGGGCATCATATACCATGTAAGTAAACCATACGCAATGTTTTAACAATTTATGAAAAGTAAAGTAAAGTTACAAGTGAAAACTCAGAGGCTATGAAATCAAAACCAAATATATTTTACCTTTGTAAGCAAGTGGGTGACGAAGATATTGTTTGGTTCTAGATATTCCATGGACAAAACTTTAAAATTTCCTGTGGGAAAAAACACAACAATAGATCGTTTATAATTTGATGTAAATAAGATTTTTGGTGTTAAACATAATCCTAATCTAAGAAACCATCGAAATAATTTATATAACATTACCTCCTAAACCAATGTATTCATTTAACGTTGGCTTGAGCCACTTTGTATCTGTAAAATATAAGAGATTAAACCATATTACTAGAGAGAAGAGATCATATGGCTCTAACACTCAAACCAAACAAAATAATACATCGAATAGATGATGGGTAGTAGTTACGAGTTACAATGTTGCAATTAAGACTTGGAGGTACTGCTAGAAGTATGATAGACAGATGTTTAACTACAACATAATTGTAACAAATAAATTATTTAACAATTAAAAAAACATTGATCATAAAGAAAGATAGTTAGAACCATTACCAGCAACAATATAATTCATATATAATAAGTTGGTTAAATATTTGGGACTATTAGGTCATATTAAAAGTATTGTATTCCTTAAAGAATCCACAATATGATATAGAATTTAAATAATGACAAAGAAATACGTAAATGGAAATTAACTACATTTTTATGTAATTATAAATAGCGAATAGATCCAAAGTATGTTGTAATCTATTTAATAGAAAGAAGAGTAGTATCTCTTTACCTGTGAAGAGGAGAAGTCCCTTATGGTGGTGATGACTATTGGTGCCATAGAATAAGTATCTTGTCATGGCATTTCCATGACAATTGAGTTAAGAACATTAAGTAATAGTATGCGAAGAACAATTGAACAAAGTTGTATAAGGAAAATTCCAATTATAACTACACGAATATATTTTTAATGATGAAAATTTAAAAAAAAAATTAGAAACTTGGATGAGAAGAGTGACATTACACCAAGTTAGCATTTTCCATATTCTAACTATGCTAGACACTTTCCACTTTTTTGGTTTCACACACACACACACATATAACTTAATCATGTATGACTTATCATATATTAAATGAAAAATATAATGCTTAAATTTTTAGTTAATAAAGCCAAAAAAGGTTAGAGGTGAAGAGAAATAAAGTCAAAAGCCAAAAATATAAAGCTTTAGAAATCTCACCTCACTATGAGGCCAATACCCCTAGTCCCTAGATTTTATATGAATATCTAAAGGAAAAGGGACTTGTTCAATAAAATGAACATATAAAGAAAAAAGGGGTTGTAAGAAACATTGTCGAGGATAGTTAACTCAATGCTAAAATCTCCCTCTTGAAGGATATTGTAAAACATCCTAGCTCATGAGAATTAGATGAATAAAATAACAATACATGTGCATATAAGTGTCTTTGAGGGTCATCACATGAAGTCTTTCCCTTCCCCTTTCCATCATTATTCATTACATTGCCTATATTTCAACTATGGACTTGGGAAATACTTGTTGTACTAAAACTTGTCACATGTATAAGGATTAATGTTGTTCCCCCTTTGTAAAAATTAGGCAAATAGTAAAGTTGACCCTTATTGTTATGTTGTGACAAGAGAGATCACTAGGTCTATATCACCTAATGGATTCCCAAGAAGCTAGACCCATCACTCCAATTGGGTACCTTGCATTGGGATTTGTGTATCATGCCTCGATATATGTGACACTACAATGGGATATGTGATGCCACATTGGGATCCATGTACTCATTTTTTATCAAATTTATAGATATTGGGATTTGTTTCATTGGCCTTGGGATCCATATACTACATTGCGATATGTGTCATTTCTTTGGGATCCATGCAATGCATTAGGCCATAATAGAGATGCCATGTCATCACACTTTCCACATGGACCACTCAAATTTGGTTTCCTTTCTTAGGTAGATCTCTTTGAACCACATGTGGGAGCTTATTGATGTATTTGAGGAGGTGGTTTTAGGTTGTTGGAATTGTTACAAGTGGTTATGTTGACTACTGGATGAAGTGGCATTGACCACAATGATTTTTTTAGGAGTGGATTTATTGAGGAGGTCACACGTGCCATTTACATTGGATTCTACCTTGGGCATCCCACATGTGTGGGGATGATGTCACACACATGGAGGTTTTTATTTCATCCTTTGACCACTTCCTATATTTTGGGAGTTTTTTAGAGGGGCACTTGAGTCCTTCGACCATGCTTGACTTGTCCTTCACTCATTTTTGGGACATTGGCACACTTTATGAGAGGGTACACATCTTCTAGAATCTTTTATTACACATGTGTGGGCATATGTTATTGTATTCAACCTTTTAGGGGGGCTCTCTCATGTGTTGGAGGGATTTGAGGGTTACTTTGTCCCATTTATTGTACTTTTCCCATGGTTTTGACTTGGACCAATGGTTTGTTCTCATGTTTTTGAGCTAGCACGTTGTGTTACTCATTGCATTGAGGAGGCTCCTTAGCTATAAAGGAGTAGGCCTCTCAAATTTTTGTGGTTGGAGATTTATGATAAATATTTCTGAAGATGTTATTGTGCATATATACTCTTTATGTGATGCTTTAGAATATTTTTCAAGGGTTTCGATAGAATATGCTTTTAGTTTGTTGGATAACAGAGGTACTACAAGGCCAAATAAGTGCATATTTCACCACTTGGAAGGACAACTAAGGTACATAATTGTTTCCTTAATCCCATTGACCATTAAATTTGTGTTTCTTTGCATTAACGTAGGACATCTATGGGATCTTACCTATTTCAATGATCGTGCTTTGATATCACCTCAGTAACACTCGGAGAGGATCCCTAGAGGACCAATGAACCCATCTAATTTTGAAGAATCTTATTTACCCTAGGTAATGCTTGATAGGAATCCTCTTAGGTGTTTTTGTAGTCACCCATGATCATGTACTCATTCAAATACAAAACCAGGTTTCTTCCCACAGAATGCACAACTACCAATGTAATAGATTAACATAAATCAACAACTTGAAGAATGTATCAAGGAAATTTACAATCACAAGGAAAATGGATAGGAAACAAGAGACAACACTATTGAAGAAGGAAATACAATTTATTTATTAGTAAGACACAATTATTCTTTTACAATATCACTACATCACAAGACAAATATGGCATAGTCCTCATCCTTATTCAATGATTGGGTGTGTGTTCTCTATTCCACATTGTGAATCCCAAAACTATTGTTACTGCCTCCACATTATTTCTTTTGCAAATGTCCCTCTCTATTCCTTCTCCTATTTCCTCTTCTTCTTGTTGTCTCTATCTAAATCCCTCTCTCTCTCCTCTCCTTTATCCAACTGCCTCATTCTCTTTTTCTCCTTTCGTTTCTTGGAAACTGAACAGTCCCCAACCATTCCACTTCTCCAATCATCACCCCAACACTTGTTGAGAGCCAATAGTTATGACACTTCCCTTTCACAAAATCGTTTCAACTTCCCCTTGCAATATATTATCGATTCCCGTGAATTGTGTCCAAGAAACATGGAGCTACGCCCACCACCTTCCATGCATTCTGACCTAAGACACATGGAGTCACTGCATGATATAACCCAAAATACTAATGAAAGTTGTAGCTTTCCTAGAATTTGTAATCTAACAAAAGTTTCGACATTGGTGTTGTAGCACCAGTGTGTTGCAGTAGCAGGATTTGCAACATTTGACGTGTTGCATCAAGAAGAGTTGCAACATTTGGCGTGTTGCAATAATAGGAGTTACAACACTGGAGGTTGTAGAAATGGGAGTTGCAACACTTATTTCACCCTACAATTGCTAACTTGAATTTGAAAATTTTTTGGTTGATGTAGATTGCTTGAGGCCAAAGATGCTCCCGCATCAGACATCCTAATGTGCACAACCCCCTTCTCTCCTGAAGATTCTGTGACCTCCCAGTCTTGGATCTTCAAACTCTCCAAACAGAATTGGTTCTTCAGGCATTCAAAAGACCCTGAGAAGTTTACACACTCACAGGTCCCCTTGATGTCATCTGCAAGCTCAAACGACCTGCAATTCTACTCTCCACACTTGGTAACATCGATTAGTGAGTACTAGTCTCGCGTTAGACTCTTTCTCTCTAATGTGACCAAGGTTTATGACCTTAGCCAACCCCTTCATCACTTCGGACTCTGATGATATTGCAACCTCCTCCTTTGTTTCCTCCTGAAAAAAATTTCTTCGAATTCACTGGCCTATGCCACGTGTTTCCCTGGATCTGACAGTCCAGTTGTACTTCGAGCTTTGTGACTTCATGAAACTTCACTCACTCCAAACTTACTTCCTTCAAACCTCTAACTCCTAAATTCTCTAATCTACTGCCACGTGTCTCCTTGCAACTAATGGTTAAGATTCGCCTCGCAACTTCGCGACTTCGATGATCCCACCTCTCTATCACTTCAAAATACTCCGAACTCCGAAATATCGAAACACCTCTTGGTCAATTCTCCATGCAACTCCCCAGATCTAACGGTCTGGAATGACTCCTATCCCTCCTGGACGGATCTCGCTTTACTGAATCGAAGAACCTCAAAGGGATCCTTCCTTAGAATAATTCTCATCATTCTCCCTCATGAGATTGATCTCCCTTGAACTCTTGTCTCCTTAGAATACTCCTTTCGACACTTAGTCGAATTTCAGTTTGTGCACACCTTGCAACAGGTTATCCTCTGAAATCCAGCCACTCTATGGACGATTCTCACTATTCCTCCTGAGCTTCTGAGTCAGAAGACTCGGTCATGCACTCCTTGCGAGAAACTTCCTTCAAGATATCTCTCCATAAATTTCTGATCCAAAATGAACTCTGTCATGCACACCTTGCAGACACTATGCACCCCTTTCACGCATAAGGTTCACGTTATCTCTTCTAAGATTATGAGTCAAAATATACTCTGTCAAGGCACACCTTGCGAATGCTATGCACACTTGCACTTTCTTGTAGAAGAGAAACAATTGAAACTTATTTAAAACTTCACATATTCATACATTCAGCCATGTAAATGCATTCATAAACAGAAGAACAAGAAACAATAGTGAATTCGAAATAAATAGAAAGTCTACCATTCATTCATTCAGATAGACACATAAACACCATTCATTTTGGAAAATACTCCTTTGTTATATTCATTCAACTGAAATATACATATGTTCATACATTTATTCTCGGTAGCTCTCGACTCGTAGCTATCAACAAACTTTCCACAACCTAACAACAACCTCTAATGGGAAACAATACAAATATTTTATACAAGAGGGCTCTTCGAGCTCTTCCCTCCAACTACTCTAAAGATATCCTATCGAACTAAAAGCTATCAACTAGTTAGAATTTATTACAATAAATATTTGTGACAGACAGATCAGATAGAACACATCGAATATGTACTGCACTCATCTACATTAAAAGAAATTACATTCTCTGATGTCCTCATGAAATTATCCAACTCTACAACATTTAAGATGTTCTTTAATTACAATTATTTTTGAAATATTTTCGTGATACGCTCTCTTCAAAATTTAAATTTCTCCAAAATGTGTGCTAGTGCACCTAGATGTCCTTTTCTTGTGTTTTGCTAGTGATTCTCCTGCATCATACTCCTCTAGCTAAAATATTCATGGACTCATGTCCATGAGCTCCTGCACCGACCTTCCATGCTTTTGGATATTTGTTTCTCTTACCCAACTAGCATATTCTACTGGTCGTCCTTTCCACTTTACCAAATACTCAAAATATGTTTTCCTTCTGGTCTTCTTACCAACTCGTCGATCTACGATCTGCTCCATCTACGACTTTTCTTCTACAGGCATCTTTTTTTTCCACTGGATCTCCTTCTGATTTTCGAGTCTTCCGGCTCCATCTTCCCTGTAAGGATACAGGTGTTCAATGTTGAATATGGGTGATATACCCACATCTTTTGGCAGCTCTATCTCATAAGAATTCTCACCAAATTTTCTCAAGATTTTACATAGTCCTATCTTCTTCAACTTTAATTTATTATATGTTCCTATTGGGAATCTTTCCTTCCTAAGATGTTCTAGAAATTGATCTCCAAATTCAAACTAAAGTTTTCTCCTATGTTTATTAGCTCTGCATTTTTACTCATTGTTTCTCCTCTTCAATTGCTCCTTGATCTGATTATGAAGCTCCTGTATTTCTGCAGCGAAGTCTTTGGCTCCAGCGCTCCTAAATTCACTTTGCTCTAGATATCTTAACTCTGACACTCCCCTCGAATTCATTCCATACACTATCTGAAATGGACTCTTTCTTGTACTTCTGTTCACTGAGTCATTATATGCAAACTTTGCTTGTGCTAGAATTTGATCCCACTGGCTATGGTGTTTAGTGACCAAACTCTTCAGCAAATATCCTAAACTTTGATTCACCACCTCGGTGTGTCCATTTGTTTTAGGGTGATATGCATAACTAAAGGATATTTTTTTTCCCATCTTCTTCCACAACTTTCTCCATAAATGACCAACAAATTTGGTATCCCTGTCTGAAAAAATACTCCTGGGCAATCCATGGAGTCTTACAACTTCCTTGAAAAACAATTTAGCAACGTCCGTTGCATCATTAGTCTTCTACCATGGGATAAAGTGCACCATCTTTGAAAATATGTCCACTATCACAAATATGGAATCACTTCCTCTTTGTGTTCTTGGCAATCCCAACACGAAATCCATGCTTATTGCATCTCAAGGCCTCTCTGGAATAGGAAATCGCTGATACAACCCAATATTCTTCTTCTTCCCCTTTGCATACTGGAAAATATTACATCTGTTCACAAACCTTTTCACGTCTTCTCTCATACCTAGCCAATAATATGAACCGTTCAAGTATGCAAACATTTTCCATGGCCGAAATGTCCAGCTAGACCTCCACTATGCTTTTCCTTCAGCAAATTTTCCCTCATCGAACACTTTGGTATGCACAACTAGCATCCTTTGAACAACTCATCCTAAATCAGATATTTGAACCATTGGCTTATGTCTTTGAGCACAAGATTCACACATGTTTCATATGCTTGTTCGAAATCTACATCATTATGATACATTTCCTTAAGGTGGTCAAACCCCAAGGTCTTCACTTGAAATTCCCGTAGAATTAGACATCTCATGCTCAATGCATCAACAACCTTGTTAGCATTACCAGAAATATGTTTAATGACAAAAGTGAAATTTTACATAAACTCTATCCACTTGGCATGTCTTTGGTTTAACTTCTCTTGTCTGGTTATGAATTGTAAATCCTGATTATCGCTATACAAAACAAACTCCTTTGGAACGAGATAGTGACTCCACTTATTCAAGGATTGAATTATGGCAAAGAACTCTTTATCAAATGTGGATTATTTTTTCTTAGCATCGTTTAGATTCTCACTGAAATATGCAATAGGCCTATTATCTTGGGTCAAGACCACTCCAATTGAAACTCCACTCGCATCACATCTCACCTAAAATGTCTTTCTGAAATTCGGTAATACCAGAATCGGTTGTTCCGTTATCTTCTATTTCAATATATTGAAGCTCTTCTCAACCTCTTTTGTCCATTTGAAATACTTATGTCTTTTATTCATTTTATCCATCATCTATGCACCAATCTCACTAAAATTCCCGATGAACTTCCAGTAGAAACTCGCTAATCCATGGAAGATTCTTACCTCAAATATATTCCTTGGTGATGGTCATTCTCTGATTGCTTTCACCTTCTTGGGTTCCATCTTCAATTCATTCAAAGAGATCACAGAACCCAAATAAATGAGTTATGTCTTCATGAAAGAGGATTTCTTTAAATTGATCAACAACTTCTCCTGCTGTAACCTCTTCATCACTAACATTAAGTGCCTCAGATGCTCTTCTTCAGTTCTACTCAAGATCAGTATATCATCTAGATATAGGATCACAAACTTGCCAATAAAATATCTCAACACTTCATTCATAAACCTCATAAAAATACTCGGGGCATTTGTCAATCCAAATGGCATAACAAGCCATTCATACAATCCCTCATTTGTCTTAAAGGTTGTTTTCCACTCATCACCTTCTCTCATCCTTATCTGGTGATATCCACTTTTCAAATCTATCTTTGAAAAATAGTTCGCTCCACTCAAATAATCCATTAAGTCATTCATCCTTGGAAATATAAATTTGTACCTAATGGCAATCTTATTTATGGACCTTGAGTCTGTACACATTCTCCATCCTCCATCCTTCTTTGGACTCAATACAGTTGGTACTATGCATGGTCTCAAGATTTATCTAACCAAACCTTTGTCCAACAACTCCTAAATTTGTCTTTTCACCTCCTCATTCTCTTGAGGTGTCATTCTTTACACTGCTTTGTTCGGCATGCTTTCTCCTGGTATCAAGTCAATGCAATGGTTGATACTTCTGATAGGTGGCAATGATCTTGGCAACTCATCCACGACTATGTCAGTAAAATTTTCCAATAGCTCCCAAATTTCCTCAAGAAAATCCTCCATAGAAGTACTTGTAAGGATAACTTCTAGCTTCCTCACTACAATAAACTACATCTCCTATTCCTTTTAAACTTCACTCAGAAGTCCCTTCCCACTCATGAGAAGTATGCTCATGTTGACTTCTTCCTTCACTTTCTTTTCTTCAATTGGCAGCAACATATGTGTCCTACCATTCTTTTCCAAAGTATAAGTATTTCTTCTCCCATCGTGAATGGCATTCCTGTCATACTGCCATGGTATTCCCAACAAAACATGACATACATCCATGGGAATCACATCACACATAATTTCATCTCTATATCCTCTTATTTTAAATTCAACCATGCATTGTTTAGTGATTGTTACTTGATGACCCTTCTGAAACCATGAGACTTTATACGGCATCAGATGTACAATTATCTCTAGCTCTCTGTGGATACTAAGTTATCAGTGCTCCCATTGTCAATGATCACCTTGCATACCCTGTCTTTAGTCTTGGAAGTTTTCCTGAACAAACTATTCCTCTGCACCGGATTTTCAACCTCTGGCTCTGGCTTTAAAAGAACTTTATTTATCATCAAAGATCTCCCATCTTCTGCACCTTTTGCCTCAACATCTCGCTTCTTCACTTCCAAAATGTGATCTTCACCTCCTTCTTTCTTCCTCTCGGGACATTTCCAAGACATGTGTCCTACCTTTCCACAGGCATAACACTTTATCTCACCTCCTCTACCTCTTCCTCTTCCTCTAGGAAAAGAGTTTCTACCACCACTCTTCCTTCTTCGGGAACTTCCTCCTCTCTTAGAGTGACTATGTAGTTTCTCCGCCTCACCTTTGGGTTTTTGTGTCTTGTCATGGGAAACTCCCTTGCCTCTATTCAAGCTTCTACCTATGTTCTGTTGACTCTTCTTCCTGGCCAACTTCTCCTCGGCTTTCAGCGCAATCTGATATGCAACATCTACTGTCCTTACTATCATCATGATGATTTCATCCTGGATTTCATATCTCAGACGATTGATGTACCTAGAAAATTTTTCATCGTCTCTCTCTCTTATTGTCCAATCTTGATGTTCATTCTGTAGAACTCTTTTGTGTACTCCTTCATAGTCATCCCTTTTTGCCTCAGGTTCTACAACCTCCTGAACAGATTTATCTGGTAGTCCTTGGGTATGAATTTCTCCCTTAGCTTGGCTACCATTCGATCCCAGCTCTTAATCTTTTGTTTTCCTTTGCTTCTCCTTTCAACTTGCAGTTCATCCCACCACAGTGTTGCATGTCCTTTTAACCTAGTGACAACATGTTTCACCTTTTTCTCCTCATCGACATCTTCATAGTCAAACTACTTTTCCAATGATCGTACCCAATCAATCAATTCTTCGACATCTAAATTACCTTCATATATTGGGATGTTTATCTTCTCTCTGGCTCCCAACTTAATAATTGCTTTCAATAAGCGCTCTTCTGCAACATCCTCTGCTACAACTTCTTTGACTTCCACTTCTTCATTATTTGCATCGTTGACGTCTCCAGCATCAGGTTCTCTTCTTTGTGTTTCTTCCATGGCATCTAGCCTTGCTTTGAGTTCTTTCATCTCCCTTTCCATATATCTATTTTCTACAGGTGACTCTTCACGTCTCCTGGGTGGAATTGTGTTGATGTATCAAATACCACTCGATGATATCGTACTACTTCTCTATCTCCTTTACTTACAGAAGTCAATTTTGTATCCTCTCTGATACCACTCTTATTTTCGCAACTCCCTTCTCTCCTGGGGATTCTGTGACCTCCTGGTCTTGGATCTTCAAACTCTCCAAACTAAATTGGTTCTTCGGGCCTTCAATATACCTTGGGAAATTTACACACTCAGAGGTCCCCTTGATGTCACCCGCAAGCTCAAATGACCTGTAATTCTTCTCTCTATGCTCAGTAACACTGATTAGTGAGTACTAGTATCGTGCTAGAATCTTTCTCTCTAATGTGACCAAGGGTTGTGACCTTAGCCAACCCCTTCGTCACTTTGGACTCCGACAATATTGCAACCTCCTCCTTTTTTTCCTCCCGAAACAATTTTCTCCGAATTCATGGGCCTTTGCCACATGTTTCCATGGATCTGACGATCCAGCTGTAATTTGGTCTTCGTGACTTCGCGAAACTTCACTCACTCCACACTTACTTCCTATGGACCTATAAATCTCGGATTCTCTAATATACTACCATGTATCGCCTCACAGCTAACGGTTAATATTCGCCTTGCAACTTCGTGACTTCAGTGATCCCACCTCTCTATCACTTCGAAATACTCTAAACTATGAAATGTTGAAACATCTCTCAGTCAATTCTCCATGCAACTCCCCAGATCTAACGATCTGGAATGACTCCTATCCCTCCTGGACAGATCTCGCTTTGTTGAATCGAAGAACCTCAAAGGGATCCTTCCTTAGAATAATTCTCGTCGTTCTCCCTCTTGAGCTTCTTCTCCCTCGAAATCTTGTCTCCTTAGAATACTCCTTTCGACACTTAGTCGAATTTCAGTCTGTGCACGCCTTGCAACAAGTTCTCCTCTAAAATCCATCCACTCTATGGACATTTCTCGCTATTCCTCTCAAGCTTCTGAGTCATAAGACTCGGTCACACACTACTTGCAGATAACTTAATTCAAGCTATCTCTCCATAACTTTATAATCCAAAATGGACTCTGTCATGCACACCTTGTAGACACTATGCACTACTTTCACGCATAAGGTTCATGTTATCTCTTTTGATCTTATGAGTCGAAATAGACTCTGTCAACGAACACCTTGTAGACGCTATGCACACTTTCACTTGGTCATAGAAGAGAAACAATTGAAACTTATTTAAAGCTTCACAGATTCATACGTTCAGCCATGTAAATGCATTCATAAACACAAGAACAAGAAATAACATAGAATTCCAAATAAACAGAAAGTCTACCATTCATTCATTCAGATATACATGGAAACACCATGCATTTGGGACAATAGTCCTATGTTATATTCATTCAACTGAAATATACATATGTTCATACACTGCTTCTCGATAGCTCTCGATGCACAATGATTAGTATCCTTCCCACAAACTAACAACAACCTCTACTGGGCAACAATACAAATCTTTTATACAAGAGGGATCTTCGAGCTCTTCCCTCCAACTACTCTAAAGTTATCCTATTGAATTAAAAGCTATCAACTACTTAGAATTTATTACAATAAATATTTGTGACAGACAGATCAGATCGAACACATCGAATCTATACTGCACTCAACTACATTAAAAGAAATTACATTCTCCGATGTCCTCGTGAAATTATCTAGCTCTGCAACATTTAAGATGTTCTTTAATTACAATTATTTTTGAAAGATTTGCATGATACGCTCTCTTCAAAATTTAAACTTATTCAAAATGTGCGCTAGTGTGCCTAGTTGTACTCCTCTTATGCTTTGTTGGCGATGCTCCTACATCACATCATTGGTAATAAAACATGATCTCCAACTCATGTGGTGGAAACTATATATTCTACAGAATATGAAAATCCTCGTAGGCATTCTAGTTCGTTTTCATAAATCCACGATGCATCTCTGGATATCTATTTCTCCACTTAACTAGATATTTGTAAAATTATTTATTTCGGGTTCTTTTGCTACCCTGTTTCACCAAGCTTTTTTCCAATTCTTTAGTTGGTCAAATTTGATAAAATTAAAATGATGCTCCTGCATCAGAATCCCGAGGTAAAAACATTTCATGGAATATTTTCCATGATTCTTCAAACGACTCCATTTCTCTTGGATCCCACACTTTACTTTATTTTTGTTCCTTTGCCTGGTTGTACTGCTACTTCAATCATAGTTGAAACCCTTGCATAAATGTTGTAATTTATTCATCATCTACATCTTTGATCTGTTGTTTCGATTCATTTCATTTCCACTTGGAAAACTTCCTTAGAGATACCAATAAATATTCTAATTCAGAATCTAACTCTATCTTCTACTAGTGCATCCAACTGCTACATGTTTTCCACTTCATCTTTGCATACATATTTTGTATGGTCATTTCCATTGTTTCTTCTTTATCCTTGAAACTCTGCTCAACACATATTATACCAAATTATATTTCTTTCACATTATTGTACATTATTATTCATGAATCCATCACATATTGACTTGGATTAATTTCATCACTCATCATCCTCGTCTCCTACTAGTCATGCATCTAAGATGCTCTCTTGAGCTCATTATTCTTATTATTCCACCATCCAGTGACAATTTTTTGGTGTTGAGAAGATACATAAACTTCTATATATTTATGATGTCTATCTAGTTGTAAGGAATACATATCCTTTTCTGTCATCCACTTGCCTTCAAGATTACTGCTCCCATCTTCAAAATTCAGGTCCTTTTTCTGCACTTACAAAAAAATTGTAGAAAATATGTTTTCTACTAGGCTCGTGAAGCCCATTGACTGTCGACAATGTTTGTTGGTATTCATTGTCGGTTTATGCACATATGTAGTTTGTGGCCTCCTTAATATAGACATATTTTGGAACTCCCTATTCCTCTGCAACCTACTAGTTATAATCCAAACTCATGCTATTTCCAACATCATTTCCAATCTCCTTGTTGATTTTCAAGAAAATTTCTTGCCTTCATTTATTTGTTATGTAGATGTCAAATTATGTTTCAAATACTTTCCACTAATAAATTGAATCACTATATCTCTTCTGGTCCTCGGCTTCCTAAGGATACTCTATTAGAACATATTTCTACCCATGCATATTTAACATTACTTCAGCAACAATTTGTTGAGAAAGAGATATAAAAAATATTCTCCCTCCTCCATCTCTATACCCTTCTTCGAAACTCTCTAAGGCACCTAGTTTCCTTTTCCATCTCATCATCTTGTCAACATATTGTTTAAAAATCCTTCTAGACTCATAGGATTCTAATCTCCCATTAAACTGGAAAATGTATGATAACCAATTTGTGCATATACTATTGAACCCACATAACTTTGAACTTTGGATGTGTAGATATTGTCCCTCGTATATCATTGTTGCCTCATTTATACTGCCATCCTAGAAAAAACAAAATCATCTTCTTGCAAAGGTTTCTTCATGATCACAGACTACTTCCCAACTTGCTTTCTAGTTTTTATCCCTTCAAAACAATATCTGTTTTGTCTCTGTTGGGGATCTAATTCATGTTGTCTTGATTATGTGGTTCCCTTATTTCCTTTATCTTTCTCTTTAACTTTTATTCCTTGAATTTTTTTGTTGGAACCCAAAGTTTTTGGTAAGTGTCATGTGCACTCACAAAAGAAGTCGTTTGCGCCTATTTCATTTTTTCACATGCTCAAGAAGTTGTGCAAGGAGTGCTAGGAGGAATGCAAGTCAAGTCAAGTTTTGTTATTGCGCGCCAATTTGATTTCTACCAAATGTGAAACAGTCCAAGTTTTTTGATGCACACCAGAAATCAAGAAGACGTTGCATGCACGTCAGAAACAAGAAAATAATCGTCAGTAGATATCCCTGAATGGTTACTACAAGAAGCACGAGAAAACATGGAGAATAAAGATGATGATCTGGAAAGGTAGTTGATATTTCCACGATCCCAAAGAGGCTACATGGAATGCATGCGGGTGACAAAAGCGTGTGGGACTAGTAGTTGGAGGAGCAACTGGGGCATAAATGAAAGTGATAAAGTGCCAAAGATGCAAAGCAGATAAAAGGGAGCAATGACAAAAGAAATAGATTTGGTTAGTTTGTTGGTTGGTGTTGTGATATTTGTATTGGTGCTAATTGAGCTCACTTTAATCTTATATTTTGTAATTTCATTGATTGTAAGTCTGATTATGTCACATTTGCAGAGTCTAAAGAAAGAAAATGGAACTGTGAAATGTAATATTGGGAAAATGTATGAGAGAGAAAGGATTTTCTATTGTCAATGTATGAATTGATTAATGTATGGTTGTGGTGATGGAATGAAGATAATAAAGTTGTGATAATTCTAGTCTTATGAGGTGTTAATCATGTGTCAATTGAATGTGTGTGTTGTTGGTGCATGTTGTTAGTTGTTAAGTATCTTACAATGGATTGTTTGCATGACAACCCATATGGAATTTATTCCAATTAGTCCTTCATCATCACCAACACAAGACCAGATGGTCTCTGTGATCCTCATGGAATCTCGGGTGAGACCTTCTTCAGGCTTTGGTTGAGGATTGATATGTCAATGCCTTGGGGTTTTTGTTGGTCAAACTATGGATGAAACCTAGGTATTCAACCCCCCCATCATTAAGAAAGACGCGTGAAAGTGTGGAATGAGCCAACAAATAGTTCTATTTTCAGGACTTGAAAGTATTGTATTGAATGATGAAGGAAAAGAATGAGGTTGTATCCATATCCGGAGGAAACTTAATATTGATTGACTGTGAAGGAAGATGAGTTTTCACAGAGGGAAACTCAAGGTCTGAATGTCAATGTGGAATGATGGAAGGATAGTTATCTCTACATTGATATGCATGAAACTGTTTTTTTGTTGAATTTACATATATTTTGTATGAATGGTTGAAGAGGAACATTGCTACTAATATTGCTTTGAGGCCATTACAACCGGTAGTTTTGGATCAAGCCATGATTGATATGTTGAAGGCATTGGATAATAAGTGGACTCGACCCATTGACTTCTGGTTTTCTTGGGTGAAGGAGAGGTATATAATTGAATTTCTTTTGGAGTA
>JZKD02S1769615.1:336385-384463 GCA_000966675.3 Picea glauca | reverse complement strand
GTAAAATGAGGTGAGGAATAGGGTGGACCCAGAAGAGAAGAGGAGAGAGAGAGTCAAAAGATACGCAAGAAGAGTTGATTCAAGAAGGAGAGAAGAACATATAAGTAGAATGAAATTAGAAAGGGGTATGTAATTAGGGGTCAAGAATAGAATGAAGAGGAAGGAGACTTCACCAAGAGGAAGTGTGGGAGAGTGTGTTGTTCAAGAGAGGAGCACATATGAGGATATGCCCATGAAGAGGTGTGGAATTGATTGTAGAGTATCTAGTAAAGATACTAGTAGTAGTGGTAGTAGGGGTACAAAAGACTAATTCTAAACCCCTTGGCTATTGTGGAGTGTCTTAACCTTGGAGGAAGATGAGGCATAGAGTAGAAGCGCAAGAGGAGAGGAATATGGAGGAACCCCTAGTGGTGGGGGAGAAGAGCTAGCGATAGTGGATGGTCATGTGTGATTGTAGGTAGAAAACTCATTGGGTTGCCTCATGAGAAATGTTAGAAGAAGATGGAGTTACCCCCACTTTGAACCACCCCCCTTATGCATTTACAACCAAGAAGAGAGAATAACATATAGTGAGGTGATTGGAGTAGAGGCAAGAGTAGGAGAATAAAGAAGAGAAAAAAAGAGTGAAGAAGAACACAAAGTCAATGCTACTTCACCAGGAAGAGTATCAATATCAAGATCCCAAATACCCAATAGTCAGTTCTGAGGAAATAGACAAGGTTGAGGATGGTGAATCACGATAGTACCTTGAGGCTACTTGTGTTCCATTGGATGGGTAGAGATGATGCAGTGTATCATTGGCTCACTTGTGAGGCAACATGGTCTATGAAAAGGATCACAGATGAAGTGTTGAATATTATGTAGTTGGAGACCAAATTTAGGTATAGATCCTTGACATGGTATATGAAGTACCAGGATACTACAGCGATGGGACATATGAGGTCCCTGAAAGAGATCAAGAGATATTTATTGAAGTAATTCCAAATTCCTAAGTTAGAGTCTCAATGTGTTACATAGATCAAGGAGATTAAGTAGAAACCAAGAGAAACCATGTGGTATTATGACCAAAGGATCAATATTTTTTTGGATAAGATAACATTCCAAATCCAAGATGTGCATCATAGAGAATGGTTCATTGTGGAGTTACTTTCCCATATCTAAGTCCTTCTCACCCAGCAGAAGGTGACTAATCAGGAAAAAATGGTGGACATTGCATTGCGCTTGGAGGCTACACCAAGAGGAGGAGAGATGTCGGTAGGATTGGCACAAATATAGTCTCATTTGGCCAACTTGATGATGCAATTACAAGATATGGAAAAGGAAAAACTCATGTGTGAGAACATATGGTGTACCATGTTTCAGTTTGAGGGAAATTGCAGAGATGAGTTTCATGTACTTGGTAACTATGTGGTGAAGGGTGTGTCGAGTCCATTTAAAGTTGGTCCATAGACAAAATGGTGAACAATTTGAATATAGTGTGTCCATGTACCACACTACTACCTAACATTGGATAAATATTAGAAGACACATCATACGTCATTCTATGAATTATGCAAGTTTGTGGGACATGATGTGAACAACTACTAGTCACTCTAGTTTATGCAATACCATACCCATGATGTATTTTGAGTTAGAGAGGAATAGAAGGGTGGTGATCATGGAAGTGTTAAGAGAGGGGGATATCAAGGAGGTCCTAGAGGTAGATATGGATACGATCACATACAAGTATATGGAGGCGGGGGATGTAGACCCCCACTTGTTTTAACTAGGGAGAAATTGTCCATGTGTCAATATTTTGTACCAAACCATGTCCTCTCCGTGGGATTTTTCAGAGCCCATAAAATGTTACAAAGGATTGTCCCAACTTGTTGAAGAAGTGGGAAGAGAAGAAGACACATTTCAATATGGTGATTGCAGACCCATGCAGGAACAATAAGAACGATGATGAGGTTGATGTCCGGGTGATAAACTGTGGAGGAGAAAACATGGGAATGGACATCAATAATGGAGAAATCTCGGGTCAAAGGCCAGAGGGGAAGATAATAAAGGTAGTTCATCCCCATCCTAAGTTTGATTTCTCCCGTCATAAGCAGTTTATGTGCAACGTGCAGAGGGACATAGACGAAGAAAGAGAGCAATAAGTGTTACGATGTGCGACACAAAGGTCACTTGAGGAGGCATTGATCTGTTAGGAAGTTGAACAAGCAACATGGAGGTCACTAGAAGAGGCCCACTCCCATGAATAATTGCAGTGAGCCATGAAAAGGTCATTGGAGGAATCCCTTGTGCACAAATAAATTCAGCATGTGACATAGAGGTCATTGGAAGAAGCACATAGACAAGAAGAGTTGTGATGCATCGAATAAAGAGAAATCGAAGAGCATATGCATGAGAAATTGAATTTCACGACACAAGACTAAGCACTGCGTGACTTGGGTCGGTAAATAGAGTTTGAGTATCAAGTAAGTAACTTCTTACATTGTTGTTTGATATTGTTAAACAATCTTGATGTTGCGAGAAAGCTTACACATATGTTAGCAACCTATATGGGGGGACAAGGGATGGAGAGAACTATATATGCCCCCTACCAGAAATGGATTTATGTCATGTCAGCAAGAAGAAACACACAGGAAGAGAATTCAATATGAAATTTGAACTTGGGAGTTATGAAATGGATGGGGTCATGTTGGATCTGGGTCTCAATGTGAACATCCTGCCAAACAAGTCATCAAAATTGATGGGTAAACTAAGTTTGGTTTGGGCACCCTTCCAGCTACAATTGGAAAATCAATACAGGGTCTACCCTATAGATCCACTGGATAAAGTTGAAGTGAACATAGGAGGGGTTAAGATGAACGATGACTTTGAAGTGATATAGAGTATGGATGATTATGATCCCTACCATGTGTTACTTAGCATTGATTGGGCCTTCGAAAAAAATGCAATGTTGAATTTGAAGAAGCGAAAAATGTCGTTTGAGACAAATACTTGGATCATGATCGCACCTTTAAATACTAATGAATGGGAAAGGTACAATGAGTCAGAAGATGAGGATGCACAGAGATATATTATTGATAATATCTACAAGATCACATGGCACAAGGAGGATTATGTTAATCATGGATGGGGAACTGAGCTGGAGAAGTGTGAATTCATATGACATTGATTAAAATGATTCCATGGAAAGGTGGAAGAATAATATGTATGAGGTTTATACCAAAATATGTGCAAGAATAACTAAATTAGTATTATGTTGGATTGGATCTAAGCTATTTGATGTGCCACGATTTAATGGGACAGAACCCATGGATAGGTTCCTAGAAAAAATGGAGAAGAAAATTTTGGAATATCTGTGGGTTCAGGCCATGGATGTTGTAGCATGAGTAACACCTACACATTGGTAGGAAACACATCGTGTAACCATACAAGACTGGGCACGGGTGCCTAAAAAGATTAAAGTTTGGTTTTATCCAGTCTCTTACTTTAAGTTGGCCAATTGGTATACTGGCACTAAATACCCTTAGGATCACATTTATCACTATGAGAGGAAGTGGATTACGAAGAATATTCCTCGTTCCTAATGATTCTATCTATTGGTTAATACCATGGATATAGTTCCTAGGAGTCGATACATTCAAGAGGAGCTCTAGAGATAAACAATAGACTGTGTTCAGGTTAGCACACAGTTTTTCTCAATATTTTTTTACCATAGATGATATGTATCAAAGGGAGGCACTCCTCTAGATCAAGGATTTTATATTTCACCGTCAACCCAAGGACACTACCCCAAAGGTGGTTTTCTCGTACCATCATCCAGTGGAAAAGTTGAAAGAGATCATCCATTGTTGGAAGGTCGAGGTGGATGATATGGATGGTGATGAACCTCGATTTATAAAGACAAAATAATCCTAGGGTGAGCAAATGCTAAAAGGAAAGATAGTGGAGATGGTCATGTCAAACTATGGTTTTCCAATTAATACAAAGAAACATAAAATCGGCATTGAAGAAGCACCCAAAATGGCTATCATTGGAGAATATTGGGATAAGGAGACTGTCACCCAAGTTGTTGATCTACTCAAGTAATACAAGGACTTGTATCCTCACAACTTATAAGAAATGAAGGGAATCAAAAGCTCTCTGGGGGAGATGAATATTCAACATAAGTCAGATGCCACACTAGTCAAGAGGTGGCCTTACCAATTAAATCCCAAATATAAATAAAATGTGCACAAAGAGTTGGATCACATGTTGGATGTTGGAATTATTGTCCCTATGGAAGAGTCGGGTGGATTAGTCCCATTGTGGCACAACCCAAGAAAACCAGTGATATCCAAATCTTTGTAGATATGAGAATTCTTAATGCATATTGTGTCCATGACCCTTTCCCTACCCCATTTAACGACAAGGTTATGGAAAATGTTGGAGGACGAGAAGCCTACTCTTTTACAGATGAATTTTCAGGGTATCATCAGGTTCAGATCGAAGAAGAGGATCAATCCAAAACTGCCTTTGTGACGGAGTGGGGGTCATTTTCTAACATTGTGATGCCATTTGGACTAAATAATGCACCTTCATTTTTTTACAATAGTGGTTGCAACCTTCAAAGAGTTTGTTCACAAGTTTCTTGAATTTTATTTGGATGACTAGACACTATTCAACTTGTTAAAGGAGCACATGCAATCCCATCGATTGATGCTAGATCGATGTCATTAGCTCTAGATTTCTCTAAATTTGAACAAGTTCGTACTTTTTACACATTTTGGCACACTATTGGGGCACATAGTTTGCAAGGATGGATTGCTAGTCGATCAAGCTAAAATTGTTGCCATACTGGATATGGTGGCCCTCACCTCAATTCACGAGCTGCATGCAACATTGGGTCATATAAGATATTACCGATGGTTCATTCAGAACTATGAAAAAATTGCAAACCCTTTGGAGAAGCTCGTACAAAAATATACCAAGTACATATGCACACAGGAATGCCAAGAAACCCTAGACACTCTAAAAGAGAAACTAGTCACTGCACTAATTTTGGTTTTTTCTGACTAGTATAAGCTTTTTCATGTTCATTCCAATGCGTCTTCCACTGCATTGGGGGTAGTTTTTGTGCAGTCGGGCGAAGGGAATATTGATCATTCAGTCTATTTTGCTAGTTGCAAGTTGTTCGTTACTGAAAATAATTACACAACAATTGAGTGTGAGGGCCTTGCAATGGTGTATTCCTTGTAGAAGTTTCACCATTACTTGCTAGGAACCCCATTTAAATTCTTCACTGACCAATCCACTCTCAAGTATTTGGTTAACAATATGGTGTTAGGAGGAATAATATGTCAATAGTTGCTTCTCTTTCAAGAGTTCAAATTTGAGGCCATTTCTGGAGTCTCAATGATGAACTCCCATATGTGAAAATATTCGGCATCGAATCAATGCCTAATAAATTAGTTGATATCTTGGAATTCCTCACAATCGAAAAATCTCCAACATGGTATACTTCGGCCCAGCATCATCAACCAGTGACCCGTATCTTAGACTATCAATTGATTGTCGGACAACTATATAAGCTCAGATATGATGGAATTCAATGCATATGTGCCTTATAACATGAACATGACCCTCTATTGTATGAATCTCATGAGGGTATTGCAGGGGGACACAATGCAGGTAAGGCTACAACGTGAAAGGTTTTGCATGTAGTTCTTTGGTGGCCTTCACTCTTCGTTGATGCCAAAGAGTATGGTAAACACTGCAATGTATGTTAGTGAATTAGAAAGCATTTTCGAAGAGATGATCTACCTATGTTTCTGGTTACATCATTAGAACCATTTGATAAATGGGAAATTGATTTTTTGGGCCTCATTAATCCTCCCACGCATCGAACATGTGCATGATACATTATTATGGCCACTGAATATCTGATGAGATGGTTCGAAGTCATGCCAGTTAAGGATTTCACAGTAAAAACAGTGGTGCAGTTCATTTTGAGAATGTGATTACCAGATTTGGCTCTCCAAAGGCCCTGATGAGCAACTAGGGCTCGCATTTTCTAAACGAGACCATTTGGGAACTCACTCAGGATTTCATGATCCATAACCATAAGATAAATCCCTATCATCCTCAAGATAATGGTATGGTTGAAGCTTTCAATAAAATGTTAGAACATGCATTAACCAAATTTTGTAATGTGCAGTGCGACGACTAGGATCGGCAGATCCCCATGGTGCTATGGGAGTATCGTACCACCTGTAAAAACTTGACAAAATGTACTCCATTATGATGGTCTACATCAAAGAATTATTCATGCTATTAGATTTTTTTTTCCAACTTAAGGATTTCTCTCACTACACACATGAAAGATGAACAATCACTTCAACATAGGTTGGATGAACTCATGGAAATCTAGGAGGATCGCCTAGTAGTGGGATTCATCCAAGTGGTCGAAAAACAAATATAAAAGGAATGGAATGATCGCAAAATCCGCTATAAAATCCTCCATCCAGGCTCCCTAGTCTTCTTATATGAAAACAAATTTGTACAACACCCTGGTAAACTACGGATGCATTGGTTGGGTCATTTCCATTGGTGTACATTAGGGAAGTTGGGCTGCCAATATGGCTACGTTACAGGGACATCCACTCAAGTGACTTGTTAATGGTAGCAAGTTGAAGGTTTACTATGGCCCATAGGGGTCACCTGTCACTTAGCCACATTTCTCCAACTTGGAATTCAATAGAGTAGGATTAGCATAGGATGTAGAACAGGTAGAAGAGAATATAGTCGGCATAAATTACCTTTTTAGTAGCACAACATACATTCTATTCACATAGGTGGATTAGATAGATTGACAACTTTGTGTATTCCCAAGATTTTTGTTCCAGGTTGAAGTTATGGCTTATGTGCATGGTACTAGCTCTGAAAAAAGATTCACACAGGATTGGATTGGGCTACCCAGTGATACAATACATTGAAGATTCATGAAATCAAGGTCATCCAGATCACAAATATCCTTGGCACGTAATGAGTTATGACACCACACTCCAAAAGGTAAATCACAAGTATGACGGATCTGAGTCATTATCTCTTCATCTGTCAATACTCCACAGTCGATCTTCGATCATTCATCACATTCTATTCTTTATCTCAATATGGGTTTTCCTTTCAACCACTCTCCACTCTATATATATCCACTATCACCCATGCATTATTCATATAAATTCTCCATGTCCCGTTCTCTCTCATCCCCTCCCATCGTTCCATTTTACGTCTTCCTTTTTCTTGCTTCTACCTTTCCATTTTTCCCTGATTTTATCATCTCCCGTGTTCTATCTCCTTTCATGGCCTTGATTCACAAATATTCTAGGACATGAAATTCTCAATCTGGCCAGGAATCCCAAGAGCCCACAATCCATTTTTCCCAAAGATTTACACGTTTTCGTTAGTTTCTCGAAAAATTCCCCACCCTCTTATTCACCAGTAAGACACTAGCACGTACCACATTATTCCCTGAACTGTGCTTCAAAGTTGTGGAATTAAGTTATCTCTCTAGGTCCATAGTTGGTTTTCCTGTCACCATGGATAATCACCTTTGCTAAATCGGATAGCCCAAGACTATGGGTTATCCTCTCCACTAGGATAGGAGGTCCTTGTCTTCCATATTTCACTACTAGAACAACAAGATAGGAGGATGAAGGTGGTCTCTCCCGATGGATCTCTTCCTTAGGATCTACTTCTTGTAGGTCAAGTAGTAACTGGACTATGTTCTAACTACAATTATTGGTTCAGTTAGGGCATGATCATTTTTTGGATGATGTTCTTTAAACAGATCCCTCATTCATCCTCACAAAACTTCTTGAAGAGAGAGGTCAATAATCTGGCCAAATGAAGTCCAAATCCATCATTTACCTTGATGATTGATCGACTCATTCTAGGACCTATGTCAGGTTGCAACTACAACCTAGACAAATTATTTTCTCTTACTCAAACACAACTACAACCACAACTTGGTTTGATGATCTAGTCCATCGATGAGGATGATTTGCTCTTACTCAAGTATGTTGCTTTATTCACTCCATGAGGTAGTTGGCTCAAGGAAGAAACAATTAATAGTGTTGGGGGGTTGTTGGCACCAAAATTTTTTGGTAAAAATATCATGCACACAAAAATGAATTTTTGCGCACATATTCTAGTTTTGCACACGCTCAATCAACTGTGCAAAAAGTGCCAAGAGGCGCACACATTAGGTCAATTTTTGTTATTGTGTGCTAGTTTGAGTTCTTCCAAATGTGTTTCAATCCAATTTTTGTGATGTGCACCAAAAATCAAGAAGACACTCCATGCATGCCGAAATCAAAAAAAGAATCATTGGGAAATCTCCCTGAATGATGACTACAAACAACACGAGGGAACATGGAGAAGAAATATGATGAGTTGGAAAGGTAGTTTATATTGCCACAATCCCAAAGAGGATATGTGGAATTCATGTGGGTGATATAAGTGTGCAGGAATCGCAATTAGAGGAGTGAGTGGGGAAGAACTAAAATTGACATAGCGTTAGATCCAAGAAGCAGACAAAAGGGAGCAACGACAACATAAACAAAGCTGGTTGGCTTGTTAGTCCATTGGTTGTTGTTGTGATAGTTGTATTGGTGATAATTGAGATCAATTTGACCCTATATTTTGTAATGTCTCTGGCTATAAGTCTTAGTCTATCACATTTGCAGAGTCTAAAGAAAGCACATGGCACTTTGTAATGTAATATTGGGAAAATGTATGAGAGAGAAAGGTTATGTTCATGTCAATTTATGGTTGTGGTGGTGGAATGAAGATAATAAAGTTGCAATATTTTTGGTATTACAAGGTGTTACTCATGCATCAATTGAATTTTTGTATTGTTGTTTCATGTTGTTAGTTTTTAGGTAGCTTACAACGGATTTTATGAATTCCAACCTGGATGGAATTTAGTCTAATTAGTCCGTCATCATCATCGACATAAGAACAGATGGTATTTATGATCCTCGTGGCATCTCGGGTGAGACCTTATTCAATCTTTTGCTAAGGATTGATATGTTGATGCCTTGGGTTCTTGTTGGTCAAAATTTGGATGAACCCTAGGTATTCAACCCCCTCAGCGTTAATAAAGATGCACAGAAGCAAGGAATGAGACAACAGTATTATGCATTCATTCCACCACCTACTCTACTTTTAGGTGAATTATTTATCTTCTCCAATGTTGTCTTCATCACTTTTCCTTCTTTAGAAGGTCATTTTTTGTCTTTTTTGTCTTGGTTTCCTTCTTTATCTATAGCTCTAATGATAGTTCCTATATTCTTGACTTTTGCAATCTCCTTTGTTGAATATCTCTCCATTAACATGCTATCTCCTCCACTTGAATTATTGTTCCATGTCATAAGGATTCCCTTAAGAATGCCTTCCATTCATTTCTTGGAATCTGAAAATCCCTCTTAGTCTTGTTTTCTTCCATGCTCATATTCAATTTATGAATTTCTTTGCATTTGTCTTCATGAGACAATTTTGAAACTCCTTTGTTTATGGAAACTTATGGTGGATTTCCATCTTCAATTTCTTTAGAACCTACAATCACACACTCAAACCAATAAATATTTTGAAAATATTGAGACTCCTTTGTGTATTTTGATAATTCTAGCAATGACATCTCTTGTCTATATTGTTCTAATCCTTCCAAGCACTCTATGATACTCTCATATTGTCTTTCATTATCTTCTCCCAAATATTTCTCCTTGTTCTGGTTCACAAATGTCAACTATTTTTCCTGCTTAAAAGGACTACTTTCTATACTCAGCCTTTCTGAGTTTCTCCTATGTCTTCATTATGTGTCACAATATAACATCTGACCCTTATTCTTAGTCTCTATCCATATCTCTGGTTTTCTCTTTCTTCCTCTTATAACAACATATTCAATCTCTCCTTTAATTGAGCCAACTCAATGTCAAACATTTTGTCATCTTCTTTCATATTTGTGGGGTGTTTTCTTTTGTTGGGCCCTTCATCTAAAAATCCATAGTCCTTTTCTTCTGAGCTTCACTATGATCACTTTCATTATAGGATGAAATGTGCCCTTCTTCTGTAGCAAGTCTTTTTCACCCTGCTAACACAATACCTCACCTAGGTTTCTCTTCCTCTGAACCTGGTCTATTGGTATCTATAGTTATGCTCACTTAGAACCTTCTAATATCCCTCTTGTCTTTAGCTTCAATATATGTAGGCTTATGTGCCTTCACACTTTCTCAAGAGATTGTGTTTCTCGTATTCCTTCATTTCTCCAACTTCAATAGTTATAGGGATTTCCACCAATTTATCCTCTCATATTTGTTTCTACTAGTCAGTAGGTTCTTTGTTCTGAGTCAATCTCCTCGAATCGTGAGTTCCTCCATCCCTAATATACTCTCACAAATTCACCATCATTTTTTCACTATAATTTTCAAACACAATTTATCTTATACATGCAATTGATCATCCAAAACAAAAACTCTATGATTTCCTTCCCTTTACTGTAAAAAACTATGGTCCTTGACTCTGGCATTACAAACCATAATCGATACTCTTCCAGGTTGTCACTCCCTCAAACTTATATCGTGGATGTGGTTTAAAGGTTACAGGTTCTATTGTCTTCCAATAATGACTTTGTCGATTAAACAAGGGTTTATGAATTCAATGAATTTGTTCATTTTAAAAATGGAAGCACACATACACAAAAATCAAACATACTCATCATTTGCAAGAAATCGGGCTGGGGAGGAAATAAAATTTCCATCACCAGGTCTGAATTCTATTAACAAGAAATATTGACAACATTTCAACCTTTTCCAAGAATTATCCACTCAAGATCATATCTATTCCAAGATATTGTCTTTCCCAAAGAGAATTCCTTCCCACAAAGTGTTCCTACTCTGATACCACTTGATGCAGCCACCCTAGATCATGTACTCACCCAACTACAAAGCCATATTTATGCACACATAATGCATAACTACCAGCGTACTAGATTAAAAAAAATTAAAAATTTAAATAATGCCTCGAGGAAATTTACAGTCATAGGGAAAATAAAAAGGAAACAAGAGACAACACTATTGAGACAAGAAATGAAATATCTTTATTAACAAGACTAAATTATTCTTTTACAATCTCACTACATCACCAGAAAAATCTTGCACGATCCTCATAGACTGGTGTCATTGTCTCCATGTTTCTTCTTCTGCAGATGTCCCTCTTTGTTCCTTCTCCTCTTTCCTCTTCTTCATATTGTCTCTATCCAACTTTGTCTCTCCTATCCTTTTGTTTCTTGGAAACCGAATAGTCCCCAACCATTCCACTTGTCCAACCATCACCCCAACATGTGTTGAGATACAACAGTTATGATGGTTTTCTTTCTCAAAACCATTTCAAAATCCCCTTGCAATGTACTATTGATTCCCACAAATTTATTCCAAGGCACATGGAGCTATGCCCACCACCTTCCATGGAGTCTGACCTAAGACACATGGAGTCATTGCATTATATAACCTGCAATACTAATGAAAGTTGTAGTGTGCTTGGAATTTGTAATATGACAAAATTTTTAGCATTGGGTGTGCACCGATGTGTTGTAGAAACAAGAGTTTCAACATTTGATGTGTTGCAGAAATAGGAGTTTCAAAATTTGATGTGTTGCAGCAACAACAAATACAACATTTGACTTGTTGCAACAATAGGATTTACAACACTAGTGTGTTTCAACAATAGGAGTTGTAGCACTTATTTCACCCTACAATTGCTAACTTGAATTTAAAATGTTTTTTATTATGTGGATTGTTTGAGGCCAAAGATGCTCTTGTATCAGACATCCTTTGTAAGAAAACATGAGCTCCATCTCATGTGGTGGAAACTGTAGATTCTACATAATACGAAGATCCTTGTAGGTGTGCTAGTTTTCAAAAACCCATGATGCATCTTCGGTATCTTTTTTTCTCCACTTAACTAGATATTCGTAACATTGTTTATTTCAGATTATTTTGTGAACCCTCTTTGCAAAGATTTTCTCCAATTCTTCGGTTGATTAACTTCGATCAAATTCTGATTATGATCTTGCATCAGGTTCCCTCAACATTACCTCATATTTAAACCATAAGCCTCACTTGTACTTGTGTAGTGACCCCATATCCCTTTCCTATGCATTGGTCTATCTTTTTCTTCAACCACAAAAAAAACCCAAAAGAATATATTTTCCCCTTTTGTTTTCTTTATGTTTTTTTTTTCTTTGCAATCTAGGGTTTGACCTGCTTCATCCTTTAAATATAGACTTCTTGGATATAAGAGGAATTCGATGGTATATATACTAATACTTGGATCTCACACATGCTAATTTTCTCTTCAAGGAGTATTTTTTATGTTAGCATATACTAGGGTATTGATCTAATTTCATTGTTCATTTCTTATGGATCCTAATACATCTAAGGTTCCCTTCAAATTTTTTATGACTTGTTGTGGGCCACCTCACTTGATGCTTGAACATGTGGCTAAAACCTTGATTAAAATCATTCATCAAATAATTAATGCAACATTGGACCATCTTTATGGTGTATGCACTCATACTATGTAAATCGACGAAAAATTAATGAGAACATTTGCCACTTGTGGATCCTAAAACTCACCTTATTTTCTAGGTTCAAACTCATATAAATGTGTGGTGTTAAAATATGTTATGTGTCGTGAGGTTTCACATCTTAGTATATAAGTTGTATCTCTAAAATACTATTGATAGTAATATAGTTAGGACAAGGGTTGAAGGTTCATTCTTGTTGCATCACAATATTTGCAACATTTTAGCATTTCCTTTCTCTAAACTAACCCTAATATCAAATCGATGCAAAAGGAATCCCAATGATCTAGTTAATGTACAAAATGGAATAATCTATTTTTTCATTGTTTGATGGTTTATACACTATCTAAATTTCATAGTTTAAGTTTCATTTTCTATTGATGGTATAGGCTCAAAATGATTTAGTAATATTGTTGTCCTATTGCTTCTTTTACACGGTCCTATTTTTCTATTTTTTACTAGCACTTATGGATCTCTACTTGGATATATTTTTTGATTGAAATCAAGTATAAACACATGATAATAGAACACTATGAACTACACTAAAACTCTCTGGTCAAGTGTTATTATCTTCTTGAAAAAATGGAATGGTAATTAATGTTGTTTGACATATGAATGTTATTTCTTGAACAAACATAAATTTGACTTGAATTGGTGGCAATTTGATCTTTAAATATTGTTTTTGGTACAGTCCATGTGTATTTTCATTGTCACATAATTTGAGAACATTAATTGCAACACTATTCACTAGTTACTTTTCCTTTGAGTAGTGATATGTGTTGATGATAATGATCTATGGTATATGCTCATAAATGTGCTTGTGTGTCTTTTGTTACCTTTCTATACTTTAGAGAATTTTATTGCATGACAATCATATATACTAATAATAGATATGTCCTCTTTTCATTGGCTAAGATAACTCATTGGATCAATATAATTGTGTTATCCTTTTTCTTTTGATAACAATAGGACATATGATATTTCCTTGTTCTCATAATTGAAAATACATTGGTCTCTCTTGGGCACATAATCTTTGGATGATGAATGATATGGTGAATGATGATACACATTGTTATTGATAACTTTGGCACTCATATGATTCTAATTTGAAAAATAAAAAAAATCATGTTTCTAAGAAATTTGAATGAGCACTGTTGTCTAAGTCAAATATATCATAAGCTCATTTACAATTGACATTTTGTAAAGTTATTCACTCATACTTATACATGCCTTACCCTTGCAAGTGGATAGTGTTGATATTGCCAAAATCCAATGTCAAACAGAGTCTCAAACTCAATGATAAGACTTGGTTTGACCCCTAGGAATACCCTCCTTAGGTTAGGAACCCCATCCTTAAAGTGAAGGGACAAATCCACCGAGGTGACGGTGGGTGGTTTTCTTAATAGTTTCCCCAAGATCTCTTGCACAGGATGAAACTTTCCCTTGGAAGGAGTTTGAGTGGTAACATATCCAATAGATGATATAGAATAGAAATGTATGGATACTTCCATATGCTCCTTTTTTAAAAAGTTGAAAGCCAAACCAATTTTGTTTCATTAAAAATTGAGCAACCCATGAGTCAACTAAGAGTTCTAGTGAGTGAAAGTATGATATCAATACTACACCAAACATCTCAATTAGGAGGTCCAAATATTTTTACAATATGAGAGAAAACATATCTAGGTACACACCAAATTTGGTTCAATTGTTAAAGGGTAGAAAGGACTTCTCTCTTTCCATTCAAATGAAAAGTAAATATGAAACCTATTCCAATCATGTTTTGTATGATATTTGGTCATATTTCTTGCATGTTCCTGATGTTAGGAAAAAGTTCTCCTTTTATGGTAATAATTATGATTTTCAAGTCTAAAGTAGATATTACTAATCTCATATTTTGTATCCTTTCACATGTGTTCATTCCTCCTGAACAATCAATAGAACTTAACTACCATTTTTTTCCACTTTATAGGTGATTTGATTACTTGAGTATTTTTAAATACAAACATGGAATTTCCATGTATATTATGTGCATGGAAGCTTATTATTGTATAAACTTTGATAGAAAGAACATGTTATATATCAATAATTGTTCAATCACTAGTGGAAACATTTCAAGGTTCATAAATAGTCGTAGGTGCACATTCTTCAATGGAAATTATTTATTTGAGGAACACTCCAATGATAAAGAGTTATTTATGAAAATAAAGGCATCAATATTTGTTGGTGTGACTCCAATACGTAGTATGTCTCCTAGTGATGAGTTATTAACAAATTGTAACTTTTGTAGACTATTGACTACTCATCAACATACTAAATTCATTACATTTACTAATATCATTGATTTAATATTCAGAATTTTTCAATTAGGATTTGGATGATGGGTGGCATGTATATCATATACTATTACACCTCACTATGATTTAATATCAAAATAATTCATCTAAATGAGCACAACTCAAAGAGAAGGCATACTAAGCATGGTTGGATCAACGACCTATTTAATTCCCACTATGTCCTGAGCCATTAATTCATAATATCTAAAATAGCATTGGTTCCTAAAATGTTGGGTATGAAAACAATGATACAAAATTTGTTATGGATTATTCCTTATGGTATATTCATTTCTTAGATGGATTTTTTTTAAATGCATTCTAGAAATATTATCTTGGGGATGATGCTCATTTTATCAATATCTTCTTTGAAATATTAAAATGCTCTTCCATCACCCCTCTCTTTGGACATGAATAAATATCTACCATACTAGGAACAACCATGTTATTATGCAAATTGAAAGAAGTGTATGGTATGTTAGATGTGTGTTTCTTGAAATTAAGGTAAGTAACCATTAAGTCCCCTATATTCTAACAAATCTTGTCACACAATTAGCAGAGAAAAAGGATTTTATGCATGCTTAATAACAATGTACATATATATTACTTGTTAATTGAAATTTATTAAAAGATAAGGTACTTCCTAGTGATAATGTCCTACTTGGTAGTTGTAAAGAGGGAAAGAAACTACCAAAAAAAATTAGGTTGTAAGTATGTGTAATATTGAACTTATCCAAATGATTGAATTCTTTGCAAAGGTGAAAATGTGACCAATTAGATATGTCCAGAATGTGAGCATGATAAGTATCATATTTTTTTTAAAAAGGGGTTAAAAATGGTCATATTCATATATGTCTATAATCCCAAGGATTCAAATGATATTTCATTGTAAATAATTGTCATTGTTGCAGGGGTAGCATGCCTCACACAAAAGTGAACTATTAGTTATGCAGATCCTAGTGGATTCAATAGCCATGAAACACATAGAGAACACATGGCCCAATAAGCTCAAGAAAACACCAACTATTCTTTTTGGAAATTGATTGTGATCAATAAAAATATCTCCACATGGTTGTTCATGAAGAATGGACATATTGTGTTCGATGTTATAGTTCATGGTTGAATACAAGTGAAGAGAATGAATGTCTACCTCCAACCATTGATTGAGTAATTGAAATAATTATGGGAAGGTATACATGTGCATGATGTATCAAGACCCATCTTAATAGAGATAACTTTTACAATGTATGACATATGTGTATAAACCATGCAAGATCATCCAAGACTAGGAGTTTTCTTTGGTAAGCATGTTGATTAATCTTTTTATTTATGTTATAGAATTTGGCACACTTAATTTAGTGTAATTGTCTTCTTTAGGGATAGCATGTTCTATATATAATAGCATCATAGATATTATAACAAAAGGGTATCGTGGATGTAAATTCTGTGGACATTCTATAAAGGCTAGGTGGTCCCATGACCTATGAAAGCTAGTGTATCACTACTCAATGGAATTCCTCCCATAATACACCCTCATGAAAGGGAATCCTTTACCTTCAATGGTAAATGAGAGAGAAATCGAAGAACTAAAACAATGAAACCTATATTATATTGGCCAAGGGGAAATGAAATAGAGAAGTAAATCGAAATTGTATAAATTTTCAAGGAACCTTTGTTCAATGATCTTGAATTTTTAGACACCTACATTGATAAATTCTCATTGGCATGAACAATAAATCTATATTCTATGATATTTTATGTTGGAAGCATCTTAATATTTATCACTTATTATATTTCGTGCATCTGATACAAAAAATATATATATTCTTTATAGAGGAACATATTATTGAAAAAAATGGGTGTGTTATCCCCCATTCCTAGGGATAACTAAGGAGATGGTGTCTTGAGGCCCTCAATATGCATAAATGGAGTACCGAGAGGCATCCCAGCAAGCAGATCCCTTCATTCACCGCACATCACCATATGATTGATGACAGTAGCATCCAGCACACCTAGCTTGGATCAGTGAGGACAACAGGTCTTGCTCCATGAGGTAATAAGTCTGGTATTGTGGTAAGTGTCATTCTAATAATTCAAGCATTAGAACATGTTTCAAAGAGTCATTTCTTTATTTTGAAAAAAAATTCTTGGAATTTATTTATTTTTCCCTATTTCAACTTGGTTAGTGTCATGCTTTCCTAGTAAGTGGCCACCCTTAGGGAAAGGGTTTCTACTAGGGGGTCTCCTTGAAGGGTCATCATAACATTTCATCCCATACTTTCCACCTTCCATCACTTCTTCCTTTCTATCTCCCAACCTTTTTTCTTTCAAGCTTATTGACCCAAGAAAGGAATGTACCTCATTTCATGGGAAGAAGGGGCCACTATTCTTGGAGGTTCTATAGCAAAAAATATCATGCAATAAAATCTCACACTGGGATCCCGAGAGCAGTAAAACAATTATCACAAAAGAATAAGGGACCCATAAATTAAATAACTAAATAAACAACCATGTCAACCAAGGTAGAGTGTTTGTGAGCTATGCATTTCCTTTTTAGTGCCCCTTATTGACTTAAAATTGTGGAAGCATGGTTGCAAAGGTAATACCAAGGTAGAGTGTATGTGGGCTATGAATTTCCTTTTTAGTGCCCCTTATTGTTTTCATCTTGGGAACACCTGTAAACAAAATGGTTAATAAAGGGTTTGGAAAAATATGCTTCAAAAGAAAAAAGAGAAAATGGATGTGGCTATCCCTCAACAAAGGCAACAATAAATGAGACAATATGAGCCCTTGTATGTCGTGAAACCCCAACCCTAGAAGTATAACCCCATCCACATATCATTCATTACATGACCTAGAGAGGTATCTCCTTGGAAACATCCCCTACTTGAGGAATTGGTTCACCCAATAGGGCACTATAACACCCTTCACATATCTAAATTTGGTAAACTGTATAAGGCTTTTGAGAATTAGTTTATTTTGAAAAGGGGGTATTGAATGCACATGTTTGGGTGGTTATTTTATTACATATGTCTTACTTGGCATGATATTGTGACTTGTATACCCTTGGAGGGCGTACTTGCTTGTCTTTGTTGGTCCTTGACAGGTGAAATCTTGATCATGGAGGCACAAGGTCACTTGGACCTTCACTTGGGGTAGGAATCCCATAGGTTGGATGATGTGCCCCCTCTCCTTTGAACAGTTTGGATGAGGTGTGTTGCCTTTGGAGGCACTTGAGTATCCTTAGTAGGTGACTCGCTAGCTTTCCCAGCCCCAACATTTTCCTTTGGAGGCCTTATGCTTCTCTTTTGGAGAATGACATGACACTTGGAAGGATAGGGTTTGATGGTGAGGAATTATGTTATGATGACTTGGCATGTTTTGATGGAGGACGACCCTTGCACCTTGAATAATTTTCCTTTGGAGGCCCAATGTCTCCCCCTAATAGCTCAACAACTTGCTCACTATGTGAAAACGTCACCCCTAGAGGGCATGGCATCATCTTTTAGGGATTGCTTCTATTGTAAAATTAAGTTGTAATTTGTAAAGGGGAAAATTAGGAGGTCGGCCTCTCTAATTTGTTTTTTACCCTAATTTAAGTGAAAAATTGTTTTTACAAGGTCATGTATAAAAAGAGATCTTGTCACTTTCATTTGATACATATCACACTTGAGAATTACACATGTTCTTAGTTGAAATTTTCACCCATCTTGGGAAAATTGAATCTCCTCTTTCGTGCTCTTATGGATTCTAGTACTTGTCTCTTGGTGAAATAAGTGGTGTGCTATCTTTCTTGGATGTGTGTCTTGCTTTGTGGTGGAATATTCTTGGTAAATAAGGGTTTATTCTTGCTATCTCTTCAAATTGGTAAGGAAATTTCTGCATATTGTTGGTTTTTCTTCTTGTTCCATGGTTATTATTGTCTAAACCCTTGGAGGAGTATAACTTAATACACCCTCCACTAATATCTATCACATTTGTCTTGGATAAGTTAATTTATAAAGGTTTATAGGAAGAGTAAAAAGGCTTACACCCTCCTAGATTTACCTTACTAGTTTTGTTTTCCCTAGGGATAAAAAAGCCTTATACCCCTAGGGAGGTAACACAACTAGCCATTGAAACAAGAGACCCCATCACCCAATTGATAAGGCATTAGTATAATTTGCAATGGATATCTAAAATCATTGCATTGATATATGTGAAAAGTTGATATTTTGCAATTGTCTAAATTGGAATTTGTTCTTCATGTTATGAGCTTGTTTGAGCCTCTAAGGCATCTTATTTATCCAAGTGATTCTCTTTCTATTGTAAAATTATTGTTACATCCATTAGGGCTATTGAAAATTCTCTTTCATCATCTTTTGTCACTCTTTCTACCGCTGAAAATTGCAAATAAATAGTGCTAATTATTCTTCTTATCAAGGGATTTCATTCAAGTGATTTTCTTGTGAATTTTAGTGGCTAGAACTTGTTTTTGTAGAAAAAAAATTCTATAGATACAAGGCTGCCCTAATATATTTCTGAAAACATCTTTTTGAAGCCCTATTTTTCCATCAAAACTTGTGTTCAAGTATTGGGATATTATCTACATGATTAGGGCTTGATTACTCAATAATAATTTGATGTTTTGGATGGTTAATTTAGAAGCTAGTAACATATTTATTTGTTGATCTATATATTTCCATACTATGCAATTTGGAACAACAATCTTATCTTTCTGATTCCCCATTAATTTAAGGCTTGGTTTATGATCATTTGTCTTGTTCCGGGAAGGGCTAAGATTGTTTTACATGTACCCAACACTTGGAAACCTTCTACTCCTTCATAAGACTATTTTCCAAGACATTGTTCATCTCCAAGATTGAACTATAGGGGTTTCACTCATCATCATATCACTTTTCATCTCAATCCCCCTAGGGTCACCTAGATTCCCCCCTTTTGGTGATTTATCATCACTAAAGCGAGGGGAGTGTCTATCTAAGGTGGCATTGGGTAGTTACTCCCATAGTTGTCACACTTCCATGGATTGGGTTGGGATTTTCCCAACATACAAATTGTGCGATAAAATTTTGGTGTTGTTGTCGGGGAGGATTTTGAATACTCTTTTGAGCCCTAACGACACTTTGGAAAGCTTTGATCTCAAATACTTTACCCATATCCTTTCTGATGAATACACTTGAGGGAAGTTCCATTGCCATTCTTGATGAGCCTTCCATAAAGCTCGTATAGCGACTCCACTGTCCCAAAACCACCAACCCTTCCTCTGGGAAGATTCAGACCTTCAAAGGTTTACCAAAGAAGGATTCCTCACAACTCCCCCATTTTCAAAACCTTGCTCCAAGATTTCCTTCCCCTCAACACAATGGCTTTTTCATGATCTAGTAACCTTTTCGAGCTATTTAACCTAGCTGTCATAGTTGGGTATCCTCATAATATGCCAAAGTAGACTCATAAGTGGTTTCCAAAGTTCATTGGAAACAATGTGGTTACATTGAAAGATTACTTGTATGCAGTAGGTGTGGCCTTATTGAATGAATGTGTGGAGAATGAAGATGTGGAAATGAGGCTATTGGTCATGTCACTTGACGAATATTCCCAAAGGTGGTTCAAAGGACTACCCAATTATCATTTGGAATCTTATGATGTTGTCTCTAAGTTATTTACAACCAGGTGGTCATCAAAAAAGGACAATGGAATGTTATTAGTGCAGTTTAATCAAATCAAGAAGAAGGAAAATGAAAAAATGAAAGAGTTTGATACTAGATTTGATAAACTGTAATATCAAATCCTGGCTGACCTTTGTCAACCGACAACAGTCGTTCATGTCCTATACCTGAATGCCTTTGAGGGATAGTTTGGTTTTATCCTCAAGGATAAAGTACCAGATACTTTGGCAAAGGCCAAAGATTATAGTACTCATATCGAGGAACATATCATAACCTCAAGGATTGAGCCCTTTCAATTTCCTCGTACCAAGGTGGAAGAAAAAATAAAGATCGCAAAAAACATTGCACTAGACCCAAGCACCCTCATAGTTCAGAAATTTGATCAGATGAATACTCAGTTTGTCCAAAGTCAGAATCAGATTCTGAACAGGTTGACAACTTTGGAAAGAAACAAGCTTGCTCCAAGACCTCAAGTTTTAAAACCACCAAACACAGGTCAGAAGGTGAGGCCTCAATAGGAGTAAAAGGCTCATGATACATTGAATCCAGTTGGGATGGTCAGTACAGATGATATCCAATGGTGCTTTCCTTGCAATGAAGCACATTCAGAAGATGAGTGCCCAGGATGGACAGAGGAAGACGGTTCAGGATCTGCAAACCAAATGAGTTTCATTGATACAATATTTTCTCTTCAAGATGATGAGTATGTGCATATTACACCAAAGAAACTTGAAGAGATCAGGAAAATAGTTTTTATAAAGGGGCGGCTCATAGAATTAAATCAACTAGATGGGAATACCAAAAATGAGTTGAGGAAGAAATAAATATTGACATATGCAAGAAGAAATAGAGTTCCAATTCTTTCACTACAAGAAAAACAGGATCCACCTCATCCAATAAAAGAAGTACCTCCACCTCCTCTACCATTGATGAACAAACTACTCCCAAATCCCATCCCAGCCAATGAAGAAATTCAATTGAATATAGACATGTCGAACATGATGGAGAAGATGAATATGCCAGTGCATATAGTTGAGATGTACAAGATCCCATCTATGAGAAGAGAAGTTTTGAAGGCATTGAAGGTACCTGATGAGGGATAAGACCCTCTTGTGATTTTGAACACCATGTATCATGGGAAGTAAAGAGATGAGAACCATCATTTCTATATTTCACTAGGGGTGAATGGTCTCTAATTGAATAACCGTATGTTGGATTATGGGGCTTCAATGAACATAATGTTTTTGAAGGTCATGAAACAACTTGGTTTAAATACAAACTACCCATATGGAAATGTGTGCAACATTGATTCAAGGAAGGTGAAAGTATATGGTCTTATAGAAGATGTGGAGGTGTATTTGCATGATTTCCCTCATATTATCCTCATTATGAACATAGTGGTGATTGATGTTCTTGACGCTTGGGGAATTATTTTATCAAGAAGTTGGGTTACCACCCTAGGAGGTTTCCTTAGCATGGATCACTCATGTGCATACTTCCATGGGGGATGGTACCTTTGATATTCTTTATAGCCAGCAGGTGGTCAAAAATCACATCATGTACATTAACCACCCTGATTATCACAATTATTGTGAGCTTTATGTACCTCGACACATCATTGAGTATGACCCTCGGGACTTTACTTTTTTCACAAGAATATTGTATAGATACACTAATCCCATGGATATATGAGTACAAGGAAAATATTGCAAGGTTTCAAGGAAAAGAACCAGGATCCAGCAAAATACTCAAGAAAATGAAGCTATGAAAAAATAAAGAGTGAGAACAAGCTATCAAAGACATGGTCCACGAAAAACCACCTTCACATCCTTACATTGAAATCATGCCTTACCTTTACTTTAGTGAAGGGATCCTTGCACTTGTGTGGGATAAGAAGATATTTGAGCCCAAGTATGAAGAAAGGAAATGGCTTGACCCTTACATCGTCAAGAAGAAGTTGAAGAAAGGAAAATACTACTTGTATGCCATGGATGGGAGAAATATTCCATTACCAACTTATGGATCTCTTCTTTGACCCTACATCAAAGGAAAATGACCTCTTCAGGGCCCAAGGCCTAGGTAAGTAGGTAGGGAATTTTATTTCCCTTTCATTTGCATTTTCTTTCCCATGGTAGTTTAGATTCATCTAATGATGTTTGCATGTCATGTCTCATTTTCCATTTTGGCCTACTTTCATTATTGCATAGATGCTTTACATCATTTTCCTTTATCGTATTACATGTTAGTTTATAATTTTTTGAAAAAATGCAAAATTTTATTTTAAAGACAAGTTGGAATTTTGAATTTTTTATCATATGAACAAAGGGTGAGTGAGCCACTTTCGATTATCCAGAGTTTTTTATTTCAGTGTGTGCAGAAACATGTATTACTAGGATATGTTGAGGTTCTCTTGCACTCAATGACAGGCACATGTCCCCAAGTAGGAGCCAGATGTTATCCCCCATTCCTAGGGATAACTAAGGAGATGGTTACTCAAGGCCCTTAGGCTGCAGACATGGAGTACCGAGAGGAAGCCCAGCATGCAGAGCCCTCCATTCACCACACATCACCATATGATTGATGGAAACAACATCCACTACACCTAGCTTAGATCACAGATGACATTAGGTCTTATTCCAAGAGGTAACAAGTATGGTATTGTGGTAAGTGTCATTCTAATAATTCAAGCCTTTGAACATGTTGCAAAGAGTCCTTTCGTGATTTTGAAAACATTTTCTTGGAAATTATGATTTTTTCCCTATTTCACCTTGGTGAGTGTCATGGTTTCCTAGTAAGTGGCCACCCTTAAGGAAAGGGTTTCTACAAAGGGGTCTCCTTGAAGGGTCATCATACAATTCCATCTCATACTTTCCGACTTCCATCACTTATTTGTTGCACTATGTTGTCATTGATGTCAAAGGATTGATGTCAAAGGATTGATGTCAAAGGGTTGATTTCAAGTATTTTCATAGTGATGTATTTGTATCATTGATATATTAATTATTGGTTATATGGTCATTGATGTAATTGTTTTCAAAGGGTTGATGTCAAGTGGTGTCATAATGATGTGTTGATATTAAAGGGAGTTGTATCATTGATTGCATGTCATGGTTGATAGAAAGAACCAAATGGATAAACCCCAAAGTGGTCCCCTTATGGTGAAATCCCTCATGGGAAGACACTTTGTGAATTCCAAATGGTTAGGTGATTGAGTAGCCCAATCATGTGGTTAGGGACCCAAGTTTAATTGAGGAATAATGTAATTAAGATTAATGAATTTTTTGGAGAAACTATTTCATATGGATAGTATATGTCATGCCATTTTTGGTGATATGTGGAACATCACATAACTCCTCCTGGTTAGATAGTTATGGCCATCTGAAGTTGGAGAACCCTCATGAGTTAACTATAAGCCCTTAGAAGGTCAAAGAATTCAAATTATTCTAGAAGCTCCTAGAATAAGTTGACCAATCAAAGTGGTTAGTCATGGGTTAAGTGGTTGCAACAAGAAAAAAATTAAAAATAAGTTAGTTGCAACTAGAAGTGGAGAGTTTACTATTTGTGGATAAAGTGGTTGTAAGTGGACAAAGTGGTTAGAAGTGGGTTGGCCCCAAAAGAAAGAAGTTGGGTAAATGTTTTAGAAGATAACCCCTAGAGGAAGCTACTTGGAGAAGTATAAATAAGAGAGCAAGGGTCTCTTATGTGCATGATATTTGAGCATATTGAATATCTATTTGTGAAAGGTTATTTGGGTAGGTATTATTGATAGATCAAATTTGCAATAGAAAAATCACGGCAGAAAAAGTGTGGTAAAAAAATCGCGGAAAAAAAAGTGCGACAAAAAAACGGTGGAAACAAAATCATGACAACATCAGAGGTAACAGAACTACGGTAGCAGAATCATGGCAGCAAAATCACGGCAATAGAACTGTGGCAGCAGAATCATGGTAGTAAAATTGCGGCAACAGAATCGCAGAAGGAAAATCATGGCAATAGATTTGGTAGCTGCAAAAAGCTGGCAGTTTGGTAACCACATCATATTTTGATATTGGAATTGTTCCAATTGTTCCATGGTATGGTATAGGTCTTGATGATTGCTATAGGATTAAAGTTATGGTTTTGGCACATGGTCTTGTGTAAGGGTTTATGGTATTTGTTTTATGGAGAGTATGGTGTATTGCTATAGGTATATTGTTGGTTAACTTGGTGATATTGTGCATATGGTTGAGAGTTGACTCGATGATTGATCTTTCTGAGTAGATCATATTTGGATGATGATATTGATGAAACAGGTTGAGGTGACAGGTTGTTGTTACAAGTTTTTTTGTGCATAGTTGATGCACTTTTCTTGGTAAAGATTGTTGGTAGAGTTTGAAAGATTGTTTTATATCTACAAGATGGGTCTTGTGCTTGAGGATTTGACTCCTCTTCTCACTTGGTGTTGAGATATGAAATCTAGGTCTTTCATTGAGAGTTGGTGCTCTCTTTGAGTTGGTGCTCTCTTTGAGTTGGTTCTCTCTTTGAGTTGGTGTTCATTTCAGTTGGTGTTGATAAACCCCAAGGATTTTAGTCTGTAATACAAATTAAACTTATACATATATATGGTGTTCTTTGTGTTCTTTATTGTGATGGTGCATAGTTATTTATTGTTAATATATGTCATTGATATATGTTTACATACAAGAAAATAAGTGTTAATATAAGTAATGAGTAATGATGTTGTGAATGGTGATGGATAACTAAAGTTTTCTAAGAATTTGTAAAAAGAGTCTCACACCGGTTCACACTCCCCCTCTCAGTGTCATTGGTGTGTCCAACAATTGGTATCAAAGTGGGCCTTCACTATAATCCTTACAATATTGAAGGAGATCCATGGACACACAAATAAAATAAGGTTGTGTAGAATCAGCTAACATTTATCTTATAGATGAAGAGGAAGATTTATTGAAGCTCAAAAAAAAAAATTATATTTTTTGAAGCAGAAGATGTTTTTTATCCTGATTTTTATCTTGATGAATACATTAAGGAATCCCTAGAAAAGTACCAAATGAATACCATGGAACTAAATAAAATACTCATGAAATAAGAAGAAGATATCAAGAGAATAAATACTTGAGTATATGAAAAGGAAGAATCATACCATAAGTTGGAAGAAAAATTTGTTGATCTCAGAAGGAAAGAAGAGAAGTAAAAAAGGTTCATGAACAACTCAACAATCTTAGATGAAATATTGGATTGTCAAAGATCACCTAATGATAAATTTGGTCTTGTATACAACAAGGAAGAAACACACTATGAAGCTATCACTTCTAAGAAGCATGATGTAGGTCCTTCATTGTCAAAAGGTGAAAGAAAAGCTGCAAGTCAAGCACCTACACAATGCAAGGAAACTTTCAAAAATAACAAAGAAAGGAAGACACCAAGAAGCCACCTTTACACCTCAAAAAAAGTTCAGAAAAGAGACACCTTCAAGGTGGACACAAAAGCAAAGGTATGAAAATGTTTTTCATGGTCACTACTTCTCATGTAATGAATTTGGTCACAAAGCTTTGTGTTGCATACATTATGCAAGGAGATATGTTGGAAGGTTCCATAACACCCTAAGATATTGGAGATGCAATAAAGTGGGACATATCGTTGCACATTGTCACACCATGAGATGTTACAGTTGTAGTGGGTTTGGACACAAAGCTCGAGGTTGTTGGAATTCAAGAAGATGGACAATGAGGAGTGCTTCATATAACATGACAAGAAGAACACATGTAATTTGGAAGGAAGATAATGTGGAAATGATGGAAGCTCAGAAAATTAGTGTTTATAAACCAATACACTTTCAGAAGTGGATGAAGAAGATTGAACAGTCGAACATGAATGAAAGGACAAAAAATGAGGAAAGCCTTACATTTTATGAGGCATATGTGGGCTCCTGTGGGAGTAATCGTGTACATATGTGAGGTGACCTATAGAAAGGTAATGTACATATGCAAGTTGTATGTGGAACAACTCATGTATATGTGGTAAAAAACTCAAGAAGAGGAGTGTATAGATGAGTTGCAACATGGTTTGATGGTATAACTCAGTTTTGCAGGGTTTGACATGGTTTTTTGCAGGTTTTCATTATATGCTTGCATTTGTGTTTGATGTGTCTATGGTGATGACATATGGTTGATTATTGAAGCTTATGTATCTTGGATGCATGGTACAAACTTTAGTGTGTGGAGTGATGCATTTCTGATAAGATATATTGTTGGTTATGTTCTCAGTGATGTTATGGCACCTTGTCTATGACATATATCATGATGAAGTGATTCTAGATAGAGATATATCATTGATATATTAAGGGACAATCTTAGTACATGTTTAGAGGTACTATTGGCTACTTATCACTTGTTGTAGTGAATGGTTTTTGAGGCAGATATGTCATGGTACATGGTTGGTACATATGTGATCTTCATTGATATATCTTATGATGTATTGTTAGAGACATATTTGTTGGATGTCTTGGTGCATTCATTTGGCATGTGGTTGAGCTACATATTGGGACATGTAGTTGATGAGTTGATCAGGTGGTTATGTTGTACATCATTGATGAGTCATAGATTTATCTATAGTTGATGCATGATTGGTACATACTTGGTGCATTGGTTGAGGCACTTGATAGCAGTATGATTGTCACATGGTTTATGGTTGATATGACATACATGTATGGGAACAAATCTTGATTGTGGCTCATCTTGTTGAAGTTTGGTGAATGGTTGATATACCTACTTTGGTACATGACATATGGGATGATATAGTTGAGATGCTTGGTTGATATATTGATGGTTGATATACATGGTTGTGTCACTTGGTTCATGGTATAGGCATATCATGAGTGATATGACACTTGTTTGAGGCATATGGTTGGCACACAGTTGGCACATGTTCTTGGCATATGGTTGATACATTCCATTGATGATATCTTATGGTATATTGTATGGTATTGATGTACATGGTTGATGTACATGGGTGTTGTGCATGGTTGAAACATAGTATGGAACGAGATGTACATGGTTGATGCTTTGTTCATTATTCTCTATTCATTGTTGACATATGTTTTGCTTCATGATGTATGGTATGGCATGATTTTGATGCATGGATAGGTCCAAGGATCATCATAGGAAGATCATATCATTATTGAGCAATTGATCTATGTTCTAGTTGAGAAGTAGCTTTTGTAGCAGAAGCGGATTACAGTGGTAGCATATTTTTCATCTTGCAAAGAATATAGGGGGAGACATACCCACAAGGGGAGTTATTCTTCTTCCCATGATTGGTTGTAGCATCATGATTCCAGGAGGAGTGATGATTGGAATCCATTCCATAAACATTGCATTAGAGTGATATCCCTTGTATAAAGGGGGAGATATTATTCAGAGGAGTCTCAAAGGAATTCAGATAGGGGGAGTAGCCCCAAGGATATTTCAGGCAGAGGGAGCAACCCCAAGGAGAGAACTACCCATTTCCATTGATGTAAAAGGGGGAGAGATAGCCACATTGATGTGGCGAGATGAACATTGATGAGGAGCGATGATCATAGAGGGAGCATGAGCATTGACATGTCCAAGTGTTGCCATCAATGATTGGTGTTGACATCAATGTTGATGTTTCCGTCAATAAAAAAGGGGGATATTGTTGTAATATGTTTTCATTAATGTCAAAGGATTGATGTCAAAGGGTTGGTTTCAAGTATTTTCATAGTGATGTATTTGTATCATTGATATATTAATTATTGGTTATATGGTCATTGATGTAATTGTTGTCAAAGGGTTGATGTCAAGTGGTGTCATAATGATGTTTTATATTATAGGGAGTAGTATCATTGATGTCATGTCATGGTTAATAGGAATAACCAAATGGATAAACTCCAAAGTGGCCCCTTATGGTGAAATCCCTCACGGGAAGATGGCCTTGGATAAAGTTCTCAAAGTGGTCCACTTATGGTGAAATCCCTCATGAGAAGATTCTTTGTGAATTCCAAATGGTTAGGTGGTTGAGTAGCCCATTAATGTGGTTAGGGAACCCAAGTTTTATTGAGGAATAATGTAATGAAGAACATTGAATTTGCAGGAGAAACTTTTCCATATGGATGGTATATATCATGCCATTTCTGGTGAAATGTGGAACGTCACATAACTCCTCATGATTAGAGAATTATGGCCATGTGAAGTTGGAGAACCCTCATGATTTATATAGAATCCCCTAGAAGGTAAAATAAGTCAAATTATTCTAGAAGATCCTAGAATAATTTGACCAGTCAAAGTGGTTAGTCATGGGTTAAGTGGTTGCAACAAGAAAAAAATTAAAAATAAATTAGTTTCAACTAGAAGTAGAGAGTTTATTATTTGTGGATAAAGTGGTTGTAAGTGGACAAAGAGGTTAGAAGTGGGTTATCCATAAAATAAGGAAGTTAGGTAATTTTGTTAGAAGATAACCCCTAGAGGAAGCTACTTGGAGAAGTATAAATAAGAGAGCAAGGGTATCTTATGTGCATGATCTTTGAGCATATTGAATATCCATTTGTGAAAGGTTATTTGGGAAGGTATTATTGATAGATAAAAATCATAGCGCAAAAATCATGGAAGAAAAAGTGCGGCAGAAAAATCGTGGCAGAAAAAGCACAACAGGAAAATTGCGGCAGCATAATCGCGACAACAGAACCGCGGTAGCAGAATTGTGGCAGAAAAATCGGGGTAGAAAAACTTCAAAAGAAGAACTGGGGTAGCATAATCATGAAAGAAAAAATGTGACAGCAGAATCATGACAACATAACCACAACAACAGAATTGTGGTAACAAAACCACGGCAACATAATCGCAGCAGAAAAATCATGGCAACAGATTTGGTAGCTACAGAAAGTTGGAAGTTCGGTAACCACATCATATTTTCATATTGTAATTCTTCCAATTGTTGCATGGTATGGTATAGGTATTGATTATTTCTACATGATTAAAGGTATGGATTTGGCACATGGTCTTGTGTAAGGGTTTATGGTATTTGGTTGATGGAGAGTATGGTGTATTGGTAGAGTTATCTTGTTGGTTAGCTTGGTGATATTGTGCATATGGTTGATGTTTGAATTGATGGTTGATATTTGTGATTATATCATATTTGGATGTTGATATTGATGAGACAAGTTTAGGTGACAGGTTGTGTTGTTCATAGTTGATGCAATTTTCTTGGTATAGATTGTTGGCATAGTTTGACAGATTTCTTTATGTCTACAAGTTGGGTCTTGTACTTGAGGATTGGATTCCTCTTCTCAGTTGGTGCTGAGATCTGTAGGTTGGGTATTTCATTGAGAGTTGGTCCTCTCTTTGAGTTTGTGCTCATTTAAGTTGGTATTGATAGACCCCAAGGATTGTAGTCCGTAATACAAAAGAAACGTATACATATATCTGGTGTTCTTGGTGTTCTTTATTGTGATGGTGCATAGTTCTTTATTGTTAATATATTTCATTGAGATATTTTTACATGCAAGAAAATAAGTGTGAATAGAAGTAATGAGTAATGATGTTGTGAATGGTAATGGCTAACTAAATTTTTGTAAGAAGTTGTAAAAATATCCTCACACGGATTCACCCTACCCTCTCAGTGTGGTCGGTGTGTCCAACATTCTTCCTTTCCATCTCCCAACCTTTTAGTTTTTTAGGCTTATTAACCCAAGAAGGGAATGTACCTCATTTCATGGGAAGAAGGGGCCACTAGGATTAGAGGTACTCTAGAAAAAAACATCATGCAATAGAATCTCACCATGGAATCCTGAGAGAAATAAATGCTTCTCACAAAAGAATAAAGGGACCCGGAAATTAAATAACTAAATAAACAACCATGGAAACCAAGGTAGAGTGTTTGTTGGCTATGCATTTCCTTTTTGCTGCCCCTTATTGACTTCAACTTGGGGAAGCATGGTTGCAAAGGTACTACCAAGGTATATCATATATGGGACATGTCTTTCCTTTTTAGTGCCCCTTATTGTCTTAAACTTGGGAACACAAGAAAATTAAATGGCTAATAAAGGGTTTGGAAAAATATGCTTCAAAAACAAAAATAGAAAATGGATGTGGCTAACCCTCAACAAAGGTGGCCAAAAATGAGACAATATGAACCATTGTATGTCATGAAACCCCATACATATAAGTATAACCCCATCCACCTCACATTCATTACATGACCTAGAGAGGTATCTCCTTGGAAACATCCCCTACTTGAGGAATTGGTTCACCCAATAGAGCACTATGACACCCTTCCCATATCTAAATTTGGAAAATTGTATAAGGTCTTTGAGAATTAGTTTATTTTGAAAAGGGGGGATTCAATGAACATTTTTGGATGGCTATTTTATTATTTATGGATTACTTGGTATGGTATTGTTACTTGTGGACCCTTGGAGGGTGTACTTGCTTTCCTTTTGCAGGTCCTTGATAGGTGAAATCTTTATCGTGGACTCACAAGGTCACTTGGACCTTCACTTGGGGAAGGAAGCCCACAGGCTGGATGATGTTCCCCCTCTCCTTTAGAAAACTTGGATGAGGGATGTTTCCTTTGTAGGCACTGGAGTATCCCTACGAGGTGACTCGCTAGCTTTCTAAGCCCCAACGTTTTCCTTTGGAGGCCTTATCCTTCTCTTATGGGGCATGACATCACACTTGGAAGGCTAGGTTTTGATGGTGAGGTATGATTTGATGATGACTTGGCATTTTTTGATGGAGGAATACCCTTACGCCTTGAATAATTGACCTTTGGAGGCCCAACGTCTCCCCTAATAGCTCAACGAATTGCTCACTATCCCAAAACGCCACCCCTAGAGGGCATGATGTCATATTTTAGGGATTGCTTCTTTTGTAAAATTAAATTATAATTTTTAAAAGGGAAAATTGGGAGATCAACCTCCCTAATTTGTTTTTTACCCTAAGTTAAGTGGACAAGTTGTTTTTACAATGTCATGTATAAAAAGAGACCTTGTCACTTTCATTTGATACATATCACACTTGAGAATTGCATATGTTCTTGGATGAAATTTTCACCCCTCTTGGGAAAATCACATCTTCTCTCTCTTGTGCTCTTATGGATGCTAGTATTTGTCTCTTGGTGAAATAAGTGGTGTGCTATCTCTCTTGGATGCTTGTCTTGCTTTGTGGTGGAATATTCTTGGTAAAGAAGGGTTTATTCTTGATATCTCTTGAAATTGGTAAGGAAATTTCTGCATATTGTTGGTTTTTATTTTTTTTCATCGTTATTTTTGTCTAAACCCTTGGAGGAGTATAAATGCATGCACCCTCCACTAATATCTATCACATTTGTCTTGGATAAGTTAATTTGTAAAGGTTGTTAGGAGGAGTAAAAACGTTTACACCCTCCTAGATTTACCTTACTAGTTTTGTTTTCCCTAGGGAGTAAAAAGGCTTACACCCCTAGGGATTTAACAAAACTATCCCTTGAAATAAGATACTCGATGACCCAATTGATAAGGAACTAGTCTAATTTTCATTGGAGATCTAAAATCATTGCATTGGTATATGTGAAAAGTTGAGATTTTGCAATTGTATAAATTGGAAGTTGTTATTCATGCTACGAGCTTGCTTGAGCCTCTAAGGCATCTTGTTTAGCCAAGTGATTATATTTTTGTTATAAATGTATTGTTACATCCATTAGGGTTGTTTAAAAATCTCTTTCATAATCTTTTGTCACTCTTTATACCACTGAAAATTGCAAATAAATAGTGCTAATTATTCTTCTTGTCAAGTGCTTTCATTCAAGTGTTTTTCTTGTGAATTTCAATGGCTATAAATTGTTGTTGTAGAATAATTTTTATATAGCCACAAGGATTCCCTAATACATTGTTGGTAACATATTTTTTCATCCCTATTTTATTATCAAAACTTGTGTTTAAGTATTGAGATATTATCTACATGATTAGGGCTTGATTACTCAATATTCATTTAATGTTTTGGATGGTTAATTTAGCATCTAGTAACATATTTATTTTTTGATCTATATATTTCCATACTTCTGTAGTTTCGGACAACAATCTTATATTCTTGATTCCCTATTAATTAATTCTTGGGTTATGATCATTCGTCTTGTTCTGGGAAGGGCTAACATTGTTTTGCAGGTACAAAACACTTGACAGCCTTCTTCTCCTTGACAAGACTATTTTCCAAGCCATTCTTCATCTCCAAGATTGACCTATAGGGTTTTCACTCATCATCATATCACTTTTCATATCAATCCCCATAGGGTCATCGGGATTCCCCCCTTGTGGTAATTTATTATCACTAAAGCAAGGGGAGTGTCTATCTAAGGTGACAATGCATTGGTACTCCCATACTTTTCACACTTCCATGGATTGAGTTGGGCTTTTCCCAATCTACAGATTGTGTGATAACATGATGCATTGGGTGTTAGGAGAGATCTTGTTACTTCAATACTAAAAAGAGAATTGGATAAAATAAGTACATAGAGGGTAGGTTGATCCATCTTGGTATTTTAAGTAAAGTGATATCCCATGGATTTTGAATAAATGAAATGTGTCTCTAAAGAAGGATTTTATATTGGGTGTGAAGGTTCCTTCTCTATACGACTTGAATCTATAGCATTGCTTCACCATAGAAATTCATTTGTTGAGATTGAAATCACATGATCATATAACCTTATAATGGTATGTATTTATATTACATGCTTCTTTTTTTGTAGTGTAGATTATATGATATGTGATCACAATATTATGCTAATTATTTTTGTACATGTTTATTTTGTAGTGTCATTATCCTTTTCATGTGTGTGGTTGTTTGAATGACTTTCCCCAAGACCCATAATGCCCCATATCAATCTTCTCTACATTTGTATGTTGAATTAGATCAAAGGAGATCCACGTGGATAACATTCCATTGTGCCATCGAAAGATACTTGAGATTGTTTGAATGTTTAAGAAAGAACTACCCATGAGTTTCATGGAATTGCAAGCCCATATTCCAATTCACCTAGTTTATGAGATTGAATTAGCTAGAGTGGTCTCATATCATTGGTTGTTCTTCTTAGATAAGTACATGAAAAAATTGAAGGGTTTTGTTTGATAAAGGGAAAAGCATAAGGTCTCTATGGTGGAGGGGTACATAGTATATCAGTCATTATATTATGTTAGTGATTACATCAAGAAAATTTATGCCACACTAGGAAAAGTGGTTTGGGATGACCACCACGATTAGAAAAAAATGGAATCTGAGATACTCTAAACCAACAGAAAAAATGTATGCATGATAAAAATTTATCCACTTATATTTCATTAATTTTATACAAAATTACTATTTACACTATATTTTATAATATTTATTTGATCTCATAAAAATATTTCATGAGTTCATCAACAAATTCGAAAATTGATGAGATCAATAATTTTTTTATTTACAATGTGTAGAAAATGTGACCATGGGTCAAGTTGTATGAAGAGAAGAGAATAAACTGGGATAAATGCTATAAATAATTTAGAAAATTGAATGGTAGAGACATGCCTTAGCTTGATCATTTAAAATAAAATATGTCAATGATCTATCTGAAAATTTGGATCGATTACCATATTAGAAAAAAATGTTGATCTCTAAATGAGATACTTATATCCCACTCACTTCACCAACATGTATCCTCTACATGAATTAAAATATAAGCTTTGTTCTTAGTCTTGTATCGAGATCTATGTTCTCAAAACGAAGGCCCTTTATTCTTTGTGTAACATGTTACCCCCTCACACCTAGGGGTAACTAGAGGAGAAATTTTCTCCATGATCCACATTAAATAAAACAGTTTTGATGGTAACATTATAGATTCTCCGTAGATATTTTCCCATGGATTCATTCCATTTTATGCCCATCTCATTCACATCAAGTGATATGGTTCATAACATACATGAGGCACTATGTTCTAGAACTTCACATCAAGTGATAATTTCAATGTTTTGGGCATGAAAATTGTGATCATGGGTTTAATTGGATTATGAATTATGATGCTTTGAATTTATACTTTTTTTCTTATTTCATATTCATGGTCATCATCATCTCTTATTCATGTGTTGTCACTCTTGGGAAAGTTGTACTACTGGGGGTCATTGATAGGGGTAATGTGTCCATATCATAGTCCATAAATAACGCACTCCATATATCCCCTCTCCATTATCCTATATTTTTGGCCGGTTGTCATATGTCACCCATAAAGGTTTATTCTCCATAATCCCATGAGAAGGAGCTATAATTCTCGAGGTTTATGTAACTTGATATAGAAAAAGAAAGTGTTATAATGCAAAGAAAAGCAAGAAAAGAAAGAAAAGAAAAGTCAAAAAACCAAGAAAGAATGAGAAGCATGAGCTTTACCCCATCGCTAAGAGGCCATCACCCTAAGTCCTATGCAAAGAATGCATACCTAACAAAAGGACTTAATAAATGAAAATCAAAAGAAAAAAAAATATTGAATTAATAAAGAAAAAGGCCAATAGGGGTTTGGAAAGACGTGGTTCGAAGGAAAGGGTAACTCATTGCCTAAGCACTCCCTCATACAAAGGTTCTCATAAGGATGACTAACATACATAACCTTTCATGACTATGCCACCACCCATGAAGTAAAATCCAAACCATACCATATGTCATTCCACATGATCCTTTATGGGTTTATTGGGACATACTTCTTATCCTGGTTGTCGACACACCTAATAGGTGGTAATAATGATCCTCCCATACCTAAACATGGAAAATATGTAAGATAGAGTGAATTTTGAATAGGATACCTAATGTGATCTATCTAGTGGATTTTTCATTGACATGACTCACTTTACATGTCGTATTTAACTTGTGTACATGCCTCTGATTTTGATGGTGCATTGGACTACATGAGCCCCTCCTTAGATGATGGATTTCATGGGGCTACCCACATGATTGATTCTTTCATCCTATGAGGTATGTTGAGGGGATACTAGCACACTTTATGGAGGCTATCCCACCACTTGAGAGAGGTCATTCCAAATTTTGGGGAGAATTTTGAGAATTTTGATGACATGGTTCCCTTAATGAGACATCCTAGAACCTATGGGGTATGATGTGACCATTTAATGATGGGACATTACACCTTTTATGACGATTTGAAATATATTGATGGGACATTGCACCTTTTGAGGGGATTTTGTACCTTTTGATGATGATATGACACCTTTTGATGAGACATCACAATTATTGGGGATCATATACCACTTGGAGTTGAAACATTGTACCTCTTGAAGGTAACATTTCACTTTTGATCCCCCTACACATCATTTGTAGTGAGTCATCTACTTTATCAAGTCATTTATGCCACATGTGTGACCACTAATGTGCATTTATGATGGACAATTTAATGATTTGATAAGCTATGGTGCATTGTTAATCAAACAAAAGGACACTGAGTAAATGAATGCCCTGCATTGAGAGGGGGATATGGATCCAACCCTCTACCAAAATCATTTATAGGAAGATCATGAAACAAATATTAATATATTTGCAAATCCTATGGATATTCCCCTTAGTTTTTTCATTCTTCATAAGTATTCACCAACGACAATGACATTGTTTTGTGATTGTTTCATGATTGAAGTCATGTGAAAAATCATAAAATTGAAATCTATAGGGAACTACTAGCATTAGAAGAGATATTTGAGAAGTCCTTTAGAGTTGAAGAGATTCCCAATGATAACGAAAATAGTGGTCATGGGAAAGGATGAGGAGGATTTAGAGGATTCCACAATGTGGGTTGACTGGGACTAGTACAATGTTATAAATGTGACATGATAGGCCATATCTCAAGAAAATTGACCCTTATCTAGAATACTAAGATGTGGAAAGTGTATATCCATGGGGAGAGCCATAGAGTATTTCCCTGGCCTCTTAGAAAAATGGGAAGCTAGAGCCAAGAAAAGAAATGCTAACTTGTTTCATTTAGAACCAAGGAATGTTGAAGTCTCGAATCTCAACATAGTAACTAGGGAAGGTGATAGAACTAGTTCTAACCATGATTTATAAGAGACATTTTAGATCCATAAAGAAGCATCAAATCCCTCACACTTTGACACATTAAAATAAAAATAAAAATAACTATAAGGAAACTATAGACATACTATGGAAAGTTGTAAATATTGTTAATGAGTGAACATGAAATGTAGAAGCAAATACTATCTCGACATACTTCAAGGAAGAATATAGAAACAAAAGCATAGTTATCACCCAATAAGAAAAGGATGCATGGAATGAATTCCTTGGGACATTCCTTGAAGTGATGGACAATGAATACCTATCAACTAATTTTCAATATACCCTTACACATTCCATGGAAGGAGAGTACTAGAAATAGAAATCAATTCCCCCATTCTATAAAGATACTCAAAGAAGGTGGGGGGAAATAAGATAATTTGAATAGAAAAATGAATCAGAATCGTGGATAAGATTATAATATATGAAGTTAAATATGCAATGATTGATCTAGGTTATAATGTGAAGATACGTCCAAAGAATTATGGGGACATGATAGGAATCCCAAAGCTCGTTTTATCTGCTATTCATTTGCAACTAGAAAATTAGTAAAGAATCTACCCTATTGGTACAATGCAACATGTTGAAATAGATATTGTAGTAGTAAAGACAATATATAACTTTAAAGTCATAGAAATAGAAAATTAGAAGAACCTATATCTTGCACTACTTGGTATTGAATGATATTATGATAATGACACTATCATGAACCTCAAGAGAGGAAAAATGTCGTTTGAGTCCAAAGAAACAAGATTCACATAACCCATTGATTTGCACTAGGGACCCCACTACATTAATCCCATAGATTATAATATATAAGAACACATGGATGATCATATATATAACCCCAATAATGCATGAGGGATGAGTATGTTAACCCTAAAATGGATGGATTTGTTAACTAGGAAAGCATCTGCAATTTTGATACAAACATTGAAGAGGTGTCACATAGTTGGCAAGAACACAACATTGAAATCTATTATAGACAATGTGCTTCCATAAAACATGTTATATGAATAAAGATTAAAGTTATAGAACCACCCATATATGATGGGAATGACAACATTAAATAATTTATATATAGAATGGAGCACTCGATCAAGCATTATTTCATTGGATGTGGTACTTAAATCCACTCTAGAAAGATGGTGAACAACACATAGGGACTCAATACAACACTAGAAAACAGTTCAATTGACCATTAAAATCCAATTCTAGAAACCCATTGATGAAGAAATTAAGGAATCAAACTCTATAAATGAATTTTGATATATCATATCTGAGTAGTATTAGGGAAAAGTATGCCCAAACATATATCTAAAAAATTGTGTAGATCAATGGTCACCAGTTGTACACCTGAAAATGTTGTGGGTACATATATTCATCCATATGCTCGATTCAATCCCAAAGCATGGTATATACATGAGTGTCTAAGGAGACATAACAAGACCTAGACACGATGCAAATCTCTTTTTCTAAGGATTTCTCATTTAAAGGTGAAAATCCTAAACTCACTTATGTACTTGAGAACATCAAATCATATATATTTGATAGTATGAGCATCCAACACAATATGCTATTATGCTAGAAACATCAATATGAAAGAGTTGCAATGCAAAAATAAAATATTATCCAACCACTTAAATGTTGTTTTCAAGTGGGATAGAACAATGATAGTGAAGATGACCTAGATGAGTTGAAAAATCACAAATTTAGAGAAACAAAAGGGAAAAGAATTACAAGAAAAATTTGATCATGTGTAGCATCAAATTTATTATCCCCAATTCCTATGCATAACTAAGGATATGATGTCTCGAGGCCCTCAGGTTGCAGACATGGAGTATCGAGAGACAGCTTGACCAACAATGTCCACTTACACATATAGAGGCCCACTTCACCACCATAGATCTCAGGTTCATCGTGAGGGTATCCACCACATCATATTGCTTCTAGAATACATTGGGTGTTTCTCCATGAGGTAAAAGACAGGTATCATGGTGAGTGTCATTTAAACATTTAAAGAATTTGATTTTGTTGCATTTAAAACTGTTTTTTATTATGTAACGTATTCTTGGAAATTATTCTTGGAAATTATGGTATTTTCCATGTTTCACCTTGGTGGTTGACATTGCGCCCTAGTATGTGGTCACCCTTAGGGATGGGTTTTCTACTGGGAGGTCCCCTTTGTTAAAAAATAATTCCCCTACGGATAGGTGAATCTTCCCTTGGAGTACATACCCCTCTACCAAGAAAAAAAACTACCTTTGGACACTACCAATCCTATAGATTAATTATGCCCATAGAAAACTAGAGAAACAAGGATAATATGATGTACCTCACTTTCTAAGTTTGTCTATTCTACTCCAATCTGCGAGTTCCAAACAGTACCTGCAATGGATGAAAAGAGACAAACAACAATATCCTTTTTGGCCCTTGGATATGGAAGTAAGCGAAGATTAAGGCAGAAAAGGAAAAACACGAACTACGTAGAAGACACAGTGACTAATATTGGGTCGAAGTGAGAAAAATAGCAGAAAAGTGGGAGAAAAGTCTGAGAGAACAAGTCGTTGGACGAGGAGATTGAGGATGACAGATGAACAAGGAATATAGATCATGGACAACTCAGCAAGTGGAAAAAACCATCATTGGATGATTTGGAGCACCGCGCAAGAAGGAAGGAAAGACAGGCTGGCGAAGCCCTGAAAACGTGGGTCAAGTTGACATAGGTTTTTAGACACCTAGGGTTTTGGCACTTAGGTTTCAGCCTAAGGCTATCGGTGAGGTATTGTAATGTATAAATAAAGGTCAAGAGGACCTGGGATGGGTTGTTGTTGTTGTTTTTGTTTGATGAGGTTATGAGAAGAGAATGCTAGTGAGAGAGAGCCATTGTATTGTGAGAGCCTTCTAGTATTGTAAGATATTCAGTTGGGTGTGAAGATGAACCCTGCAGTTGGGTGCACAGGGATGGGATAAAGAGAGATAAGAAGAAGAGATATGCTAGCTAAGAGTGCAGATAGAACTGTATGCTTTCATCTAATATATTATAAAGCACAGTTATGTGGACGTAGCCCTAGGGAGAGGGTGAACCATGTATATATTGTTTTATGCATGATTGATGTTGTGTTCTTTTTCATTTGATATGCTTCTATTGTGATATTGTGTTATATCTAAAATATAACTTATGCAGTAGGGTTAAGGAAGATAAATAATAACTAGGTGGTTGTGTGTTGTTCCTTTGAATCCACTTTGCATTCCTTCTGGTTGTAGACACCTGTGTCTTGCAACCCCCTATAGCTACTTCGGGTGAGACTGCATTTTCCTCACAGTTGTTGCCAAAAGGGCCAGTAGTTAGGGCTTGTTTGTTCTCTCTTGAGCATTGAACCCCAGGTCTTCCCCTGTTCCAACACTCTTACTCTAATGGATTAGACAAAACCAATCTATCTATGAAAGATTAAAACAAGCATAGACAAGTACATGTAAACACATACTAGAAGGAAATAGGCCAAGTATATTGATGAGAGATTTAAAAACACACTTAGAACCTTCATATGATGTTGTAGCATCTTCTCCTAGTCCTCCTCATCCAAGCCCTTACTCGAAAGATCCACAATCAGAATAACAATGCTTTGTTGATTATTTCTCCTCCTTGGCCACCATGAGAATGGCTCCATTTATAGGCTTTGATAGGCTCAACCACCTTGGGTTATATTTGGGATTATTTGAGGATATGACTCCATTAGTTGTGATATCTCCCTTAGATGTAGCCTGAGGGTTAGATTCGAGCCAAACCAAATTGATCCATCCATAGTTGTCCTTTAGAGAAAAAGGGGATTTCTTCCAAGATTTTCTCAACCAATTCAACGCTCCCTTACAATGGGTAACATAGCACTAAAACGCTCTCTGCTAGATATACAAATAGCACTAGCGCTCCCTGCATATGAGCAGGGGAGCACTGATCTTTCAAAATTTGCTAAGATGATCAATACCCATAGAAAAACACATTGTTTCAACTGTCAAATCATGGGGATTATTCTTCTAACATGTTTTAGGGGTTGTATCAAGTGTTTTCACAGTGTTTCTCGTGATGCAACACTTACGTGATGAGAATGTGGCACTTACGACAATGAGAATGTGACATTATCAAAGTGAGGAATTTTTATGTGTAACAGATTTCCCCCCTAAGTTTGAAGTCAGAAAATGAAAGTTGATGGATGAAACACTTTGTATATTCTTCAAAGAAAGGGTATGGAGTTGGGGAACCTGGCAGAAGCTACATACAACCATCAAACAATGTTAATATGTGTTCCAATCCCAAGGTAGGCATACCTATGATCGAACTATAAATGACTCAAAGTATGGCCACCAATAAATACACTGCAGATCCATGATGATATTGACTAAGGGTATGGCCACTAGAGATACAATGTGGATCCATACTTCTATGATATGAACTGATCATAGCCATGAAAAACATACAGTGGAGCTACGAGATGATAAAAAATAGCCACAGACCAATACAACGTGGATCTATGTGACATCATAAGTATTAGCATGCTCAAATGAATTCCTTCGCAGCCTAGGCAAAGAAGATGTCATAATGAATGCTCAACCCATGGTTTTCGTCCTAATCCCGATGTGGTACAGATATAGCCATGTGAATAGATGTTTTTATGTTGAACATGGTAGAAACCACTTAATTACAGGTCGTTGAGGTAAAATGTTAACAAGTGTGAGGGAAATCACCAGTGATGTAAATGAATCCCAAGGCACCCTAGTACAATCCAGTGAATATGAATAAATGAGATGAGGTAAAAAAATTGTGGAATCATATGATCAAAGTTCAATGATGTAAACCTATTGTCGGAAGCGAGGAGGCCTTCCATTGAGGAATGAAGTTCCTAAGGTAGTAACTAGTTTATATGTCTAATTACTGGATGATGTGTTGAATTCGATAGGAAAAGACTCATCGAAGTATGGCCTTGATGTATCCCCCATCATCGACATGAAACTAACAAAAGAGAGTGATAATATATAGTAGATGAACACAAACTGACATAGGTATGGAAACTGGTAATTTTGTAGATGGTTGACTCTTAAGATGGAAACTTCCCTTGAACACTGAGGCACGTCATGAGACTTGGCAGCATAAATTCAGAGTGGACCAAAACATAATGCAACGAGTGTTGAGGCATTATTTCGATGGTTCAAAGGAGTGAAAAGAATCATAGGATTGGTTCATTGTAGAGGTTTAGTGGATTATCCAAGTGTTCAGTGTGAAAGTTAAAACAAGTGCCTTTTTCAAGGGCGACTACCAGAGTTGTTCACAAAAGTTTTCAAGAAACTTGACCCACTTCCTTCAAATTGTTCCCCCATCCAGATAGATGATTACATATTTTTAATTTAACGAGCTCAAGGAGGATAACACATGCTCGATATAACTCACCTTCGGTAAGTTCCTCTTCCTTTGTTTAATGAACTGGAAGAAGTAAGGGTTCATCCCCATATGGGCCCTTCAATGTGTAGTTTAGTGAGTCTAGAGAAGGAAAAATTGGTGGATTTTCATATTTAGAGATTCTAAAAAGAACTTAAAGGAAACTCCAGGGTTGTCCTTTTTGTAATTTTAGTCTCTAAGGTCCGAAAAAGAGATAAACTATTACTCGAAAGACGCCCTTTCGAACCTTTTAATGAGTGTGAAAGGAAGCAATATCACTCAACAATATTTTCATGTTTAGAGAGTCTGAAAAGATATTAAAGGAGACTCCATGGGGTTCATTTTTCGTATATCCTTTACGAGTCCGAAAAAAGTGATAAAAGTATACTTGGTTACATTCTCATGTATTTGTGAGCATGAGAAAGAACAAAGACTAAGCTCATCAGTTTTACAAGGTCATCGAAAAAACTCTGCTCAAATTCCTGTAAAATCAAGTTGTTCTAGGCACAAGATATTAGTAATTTCTCGAAGAAAAAAAATTAAAAAAAAAAATAGACTTTATAATAAGGAGAAATGACCTAATTGAACATATCAAATATCAGACTAGGTCATAAATTCATTTTTACCCTTATTTTTACCATTCTCCTCTCCACTTTGAGTTTTTACCTCTTTTGGAGCGTTTTTTAGCGTTGATTGTGGGGGTTGTGGGTGACCGTTTTCAGAATCATCTGGACCAGATTGCTTGTCTCCCCCTCTTCATTATCTTTCATGCCTTTTTATTGCATTTCATCCTTTAGTTTAGGTGTTCTAGGCTCCTTGGGAAGCCCTAGAGAGTTGAACTAGATCAATTCTCCCTCAAGGCATCTATGGGAGCATTGATCGTGATTTAAATGCCCTAGTGTGCGCATTGATATCGTGCTAGCACTCTGTTAGCTTCTTTGAGGGAGCGCTAGGTGCAGAACTCAATTTTTTTTTTTTTATGCTAAAAGGAGGAAATTTATTTCATTGAGGGTTTAGCTAATGATGATTAATTGATGTACTTGTAGGTTTCATCTATAGCCAACCATGATTGAGTGGAAAGAATGAAATCACAAGTTAGATGACATCACCGCTCTTCATGACCCTCAAGTGAGGGAGGCCTTGCACAATTATGGCTTGGTCAAGTATTTCAAACTTCAGAACATGAGAAAAGAAGTGTTATTGCTTGTATAGTTCATTTTTCTATGGGATGACACAGCGCAAGCGTTCTAAATAGGGTCGCATATGCTTGAGATTGAGATGGAAGATGTATAATTTTTGATGGGGCTCTCGAGGAGAAGGGTGCCCATACTTTTTTCCGGACACAGGGATACTTTGAGACCGACTGAGATATATGTTGTTGAATACTATATACCAGGGTCACGATACGTGGGAGGAAGGATTGTTATAAAAGATGTGAGAGATCTATCACTTTGATCTGTCTTATTTGCCATCACCAAGTTGGAAGGGAGAACTACTGCCCATATGGCTTCTAAATCCCAAATTTATTACACCATTCAATGTTTGGAACCAACACTATTCAAATGGAGTGTAGGGTTCTTGAGGAATGTCAAAGAGAAGATATCCAAATGTAGGACTGGAAGGAAAAAACAAATTAGATATGGTTCTTTCTTGGTTTCAATTTTACTAGAGAGGATCCCCCAGATGCAACCACAATTTGCAATGATAACACATCATGTGACTGAGCCCCACATGGATAGGTGGACTAGTCTCTCCCCCAGGTTGGAGAATGAGCCCTCATATTTTAGATTCATTTTTTATTTATTCGCATGGTGGAGAAAGCAGTTAGTGGTGATTGAGGACTTCCCCTATGATGGGGTAGATTTCAAAGGAAGTGTTGACTTGGTACTTATTGAGGGAATATTGTGGGATGCATCAGGTACGAAATATCATGACCTTGTAACAATATTTTTGTTTTGTTTTTTATATGTTTTTTGTTGTACAATGAGGGATCTAAACCATTTCATTTTCATCATGCAGACAGAGGTGTGTCATGTCTAGTGGAGATGCCAACATTGGGGTGTCATGGGGATGCACAGGTGACGCTTGAGCATGACATCATAGTGGGAGGACTCTGGGAGGTGGAGAGAAACCTTCGGGTTTTGACAATGGGTGTTCCTACCTTAAGGAGGCGAGACTTGCCTTTACATATTCAGAAACACACAATTGGGGTCTCCAAAGGCCTCAATCATTTTCTACGATGGTTGGCATGAGCATTCATGTGCTATGCAAAGCACAACGTGATACAGGAGGATGATTAAAATCCTCAGTCATTTTGTAGTCTTTATGATGATAATATGAGCATAAAGGCCCATGTTTTGCCTTGTTATTTACTTTTGTATGATGTATTTCAAAAGATTTTTCTATCAAGAATATATATATATATATATATATATATATATATATGAGTTTTGCGGTGCCTACCTGTGTTTCATTTTTGTTTTTTATGTGATGAACATATGATTTATGTTTCAATTTTTTTATCTATGCACAATATACCAATCCAACATGTAATTCACTAATGAATTTGTGATCGTGTTAAGTTCTCTTGATATGTGTCTATACTCAAGAAATTCAAAGGCTCTTTTGAGACGACAAACCCTTATATGGAGACATAGTAAAGTTGAGTTATGAACGGTGTACTCATGATTTAGTTGACTTACCATGATTTGGGAGTCGAGGTTGATAATCAATTGAGATATACCTAGAGAGGAGGCTTCAGTTAAGATTCTGATGATGACATGATACTCTAAAAGGTTATTGGTTTCATATCCAAGGAAAATTCCTCCTGAACTCACTAACTTGCCAGAGTTGTAGAAGCGATGTTCTGGGTATGTCGACTAGCGCCATTCGCAAAACCAAAATAGATGGGAATGTATGATATCATATTTGTATTAAATCACAAATCAAAGTATAAGCATCTCAGAAAAAACTTGTGCATGCAAAATAAAAGACACACCAAGTCAAAATTATATAGTACAATAATGTACAAAGAACACATGCAAGATATTCTATGCATAGTACTTCTTGATGTAAATCCCATTTCAGGGCTCACCGAGAGATATCCCATCATAGTATACTAACTCGTAGGCGCCTCTATGTAACACATGTTTTATGATGTATGGCCCTTACCACATGGGTTGTAACTTTCCTTCCCCTAGTTTGTCATGATCTTGATCATAGACTAGGACTAGATCTCCTTCTGTGAAAGTGCAAGGTTGGATGGACTTACCATATTGATTTTTCATGTGTTTTTTATACGTCTCATTTATGAGAGAAGCATTGCGATGGGTTTCATCCAACTTGGTAAGATACAAGAATCATTCCTCTTCAGCAGAAGTGTGGAGTAAGAGTTCTACGAAAAGTTTCAACAAAGGAATATCGCATTCAATCAGTAATATCTCTTCTATCCTATATACCAACTAGAAGGGTGTAAATCCAGTTGTGGTTTTAACTGAAGTTCGATAATCCCAGAGTGCAGAGAAGAGCTATAAGTGCCAATAGGTTTTATTCACTCCCACCATGCGTTGAAGCATGGTCTTCAGGATTTTGTTGATGGCTTCAAATTTTCCATTGGCCTGAGGATAGTAGGGGGATGTGTTTTCATGGAAAAAACCTAGCTTAGTGCACAATTCACCCATCATCTGGTTCTAGAAATGTGATCCATGATCAATTAAAATAGCTTGTGGCACACCGAATTGAGTGATGATGTGGTTAAACACAAAAAGTGTTGCAATGCAGCCATTGTTAAGGAATGTAGGAATAGCCTTAGCCCATTTAGTGAAGTAATCAACGGAAATGATAATGTAACCGTGCCCCCGACCGAGGTAGGATTACATTGCATAAAATTGATGCCCCATTTTGGAAAGGAGCTGACAGAGACAATGGGATGAAGGGGAGTTGGTTGGGTACATTCTTTCCACTGAAATATTTGACAGGGCGGGCATTTTTTAACAGCCTCAATGCAATATTTGAAAATAGAAGGCCAAAAATTACCGGCATGTAGAATTTTTTCGGATGTAGCCATCCCAAAAAGATGATCGCCACAAGCTCCAAGGTGACAGTCATTTAAAACTTGTTCAGCCTCTTCATGGGTTAAGAAATGTCGAAGGACAATATCAATGCCACGACGATACAAGGTGTCACCAATGAAAAGTTAGAATTTCGAGTGGTGTCTAATGCGATGTTGTTCATCACGTGAAATGCTAGGTTGAAAGCGTTGGGTTTGGATATAGAGAAGAATATCTCCATACCATGGATCAGACGTACTAATAAAGAATAGGGATTCTTCAGGAAGGGAATATTTGGGATGAGTATCCTCATTAGTATGGGGAAGATCACATATTAATTCTACGAAAAACCAATGATTTCTTAGCCTTTGATTTGGAAAACTTGAGATCGAATTATTGGAGAATGACGATCCATTTTGAATATTTTCCCCCAAGTACTTGACAAGTCAAGATGTGGTACATGGGGTTCGAGTCGGCGATGACTGTGGTAGTGCGTAACAGAATGTAATGGAGAAATATATTGACATAAATAATTGTTGCCAAAGACAACTTTTCGACATGTGAATACCAGAGTTCAGGACCTGATAGAATTTTACTCAAATAGTAGATCACATGTTCGATGTTGTCTTCATCCTCCTATACTAACATCGTAGAAATAGTGAAAGTGGAGGCATCCAAATAAAGGAGATAATCCTTTGCGTAATCTCGTGGGTGAAAAAGAGGTGTGTTTGTTAAGGAATTCTTAAGAGAATCAAATGAGCACTGATTTGTGGCATCCCAGATGAAAGAGGAATCTTTCTATAGCAATCTCATGAACCCTTTAGTGATTTCAGCGTAATTGCAAATTAAACGACAAAGAAATTTTTCCTTCCCTTGCAAATTTTGTAGTTGGGTGAGTTTTTGGGGAGGAGGTAAAGCGAGAATGGATTTGAATTTTAAGGGATCCACCCTAATCCTTTCTTTGGAGAGTATGAATCCAAGGAGTCTCCCTGATTCGACAAGGAAAATGAATTATTGGGGTTCAAACGTATGTTGTAAAACTTGCATCGAAGAAATATGGATCGTAGGTGACTAATGTGGTATTGTCAATGAGACGAGTGAGTGGGTAAGTCATGGAGATAATTTTCAACAATATGTTTGATATCGTGGAATGCAAATGACATGGCCCATTGAAAAGTGGCTCCAGTGTTTTTAGGACAAATGATAATTTTCGATAAGAGAAAGTCCCCCAAGGGCAGATGAAGTTTTTTTTATGTTGATCAGTTGGTAAAATGTCGATCTAGTTATATCCAGAAAATCCATCCATAAAAGAGAATATGATTCTTCGAGAACAATTATCGATAATTTGGTCGATAAAGGGTGTAGGGTAATTGTCCTTGGGACAAGCCTTATTAAGATCCTGATAATTGACACAAACACGAATGGTCCCTTGTTTCTTGGTGACTGGAATGATGTTGGAAACCCATTCGATCAAAGGGATAGGGTAAATAAAACTAGATTCCAAAAGTTTTTCTACTTCTTCCTTGATTGTCACGGTCTTCTTAGGATGGATCGGGTGAAGTTTCTATCTCACAGGTTAAACTCTTGGGTATTTTTTTATTTCATGCACAACAATATATGGATTGATCCCTGGCATTTCTTCATAACTCTAGGTGATGATGTCATGTAATTATTTGAACAAGGCAGTATAAGTTTCAACTTCTTCAACTAAACAGTTTGCACCTAGTCGTATGTTTTCCACAATACCTTGTTTAAGGGATATGTTGACAATGATAGTGGAAGAGATGTTTTGTAAGGTAGATAGAGAGGTAGTGGGGGGGCCCAGAGGGCCCATAGTGATAATAGTGGAGGTCATTCAATGTAAGGTGGACTAGGTCCACTATATTATTAAATAAGGTCCACTA
>JZKD02S1769615.1:291614-327168 GCA_000966675.3 Picea glauca | reverse complement strand
CCAACATCATCAACTATACACCTCATGTATGTGCCAACTCATCAACTACTTGTCTCAACCATGTACCCAACATGTACCTCAACCAAAATCCCTCATCAATTTCATCAACCAAATTTTATTTGTAACTTTGTAATAGATCTAGTGCATATGATCACACACCTACAAACCTTCCTTACCTTCAACAACAAGAGACTAGCATTTTCATCAAACTTTTCTTTAGTCTCACGTGACTAGTTTTGGATTAATCAACAACCCTAACTTGAAATAATAATAACTATGTACATGTAATAAATAAATATCTGAAAATACTACACAATGTTCTTCATTGTGTTTTATGAAACTCCTCCAAGTGTCACTACTTGGAACCTCTCAGAAAAGGAGTTATAGAAAAAATGGCATACCTTGTTGAATTATGGATTATTCTAGAGAGAGAACTTGTAGAGCGTGCCCCGCACGGAATATTTTTTGTATGGATCTGAAAATTTTAGACAGAATACTAAAGACTATACTCTAACCAACACATGTGGTATTACTTAATTTTGATCTGTTATGAATAAGTTATGACGTTTTTACCTGAAACACTTGTTTTAGACTGGTTTCAGGACTAGCCACAAACCCTATTTTCCATGGAGTGTAACTGCAAAAATACAACGAACCAAAAGCTGAAATTCGAACCACATCTACTTGGATATGTTTTCTTAATTTCCTCTCAATTTCATAGTCTATATCATTCTAAAAAAAAATTATTGCGAAAATGGTGAGATGACTGGTAAATAACATACCTTAGAAAGCACCATCAAAAGAATGTATCCTGCCTTGAATTTTGGCCTTCTTTACTTCACCTTCTCTATGAAATTCAGCTTATATATCCTTTGGTTACCTCAGTCACATGTATATATTCAATATGCTCAAGTTTGATATGAAATGAGATATCCTTGCCTCTTATTTATACTTTCATGTAGCTTCCTCAAGGGGTTACCTTTTAACCATTTTAACCCACTTTCCTTATTTTAGGGTTAACCAACTTCTAGCCACTTGTCCAATTAGTAATTTATCCATTAAATTTATTATTTAAATAATTTATTTTGTATCAAATTTGACTTATAGTACACTCATAACTTCACTTTACCTCAAGGGGTTACCTTCTAACCATCTTAAACCACTTTCCTTATTTTAGGGCTGACCCACTTATAACCACTTGTCAACTTAATAATTTCTCCATTAACTTTATTATTTAAATAATTTATTTTGTATTCACTTTGAATTATAGTACACTCATCACTTCAATTTATTATTTACCTTCTAAAAATATATTAAACCACTTTGACTACTTTGACCTTTGGGGGCTTCTAGATCACTCACGAGGGTTCTCCAACTTCACATGGCCATAACTCTCTAACCGTGAGGAGTTATATGATGTTACACATACCATTGGAAATGGAATGAAATGTACTATCCATATATAATAGTATTACTTGCATATATATCAAAAATCATACCATTATCCATCAAACAAACTTGGGTCCATTACCCAAACCTGAGTTCTCCAAATTCACATGGCCATAACTCTCTAACCATGAGGAGTTATGTGATGTTCCACATACCACCAGAAATGGAATGACATTTACTATCCATATAGAATAGTATTACCTTCAAATATACTAAAACATATACCATTATAAATGAAACAACCTTGGTTCCATTACCCAAACCTTTGTGCTACCGGAATTCGCTACCGTACTTTCTCCAAGGGTTGACATCAATAACTAAGGGTTGACATCAATCTACAATATCAATATCCAATGGTTGACATCAATGAAAACCAACTATCCATCAACCTAAGACAACTGTCTAACAATCTCCCCCTTTGTCATTGATGGCAACACCAACATTGATGGCAACACTTAGTCATGATAACATTCATGCTTATACTCCTCATCAATGTTTCTATCTCTCCCCCTTTGACATCAATTGAAAAGGGTATCTCCCTTTGGGGATGCTCCCCCTAACTGAACTCTCCTTGGGGATGCTCCCCCTGTCTACATGCCTTTGATTTTTCTTTGTGTTTATAAGCCTCTTATTACTCTCTCCCCCTTCATATGAATAATATCTCCCCCATTGACAAAGGGTATCACTTTGAAGTCATATCGCTCATTCTTCCATTATGACAATCACTCTTGTTGGAAACATGCCTCTATGCTCTCTCTCCAATCATTTACCTTTGCATATGATAAATCTCTTCCCCTTTGTCCTATTTATGGTGCTTCCTCCTGTACATTAAGATAGATAAGATAAGCATTCAAAAGCATTCATTTTGGAGTAGAAATTACTCCTAGTCTCTGGAGAAGATACTCAAGGGATTCCCATGGAAGTGATTTTGTAAAGATGTATGCCACTTGTTATTTTGTTCCCACATATTCAACTCTGATGTTCTTTTCTACAACCTATTCCCATAGAAAGTGATGCTTGATTGGAATGTGATTCGGATTGGAGTGCATCATCGGGTTATTTGAGATACTGATGGCGCTTGTATTATTACAATAGATTGGAATGGGCTCATCATGCTCAACCTGTATATCTTTCAAAGTTTGTTTCATCCATAGAACCTGTGTACAACATGTTGCTTCTGCAATATACTCTGCCTCGACTATAGATAGGGATATTGATGATTGTTTCTTGCTTAGACAATATACTAAACACTCACCCAAGTAGAAAGTTTCTCCACTAGTGCTTCGTCGATCATCAATGCAACCTTCCCAATTTGCATCTGTGTAGGAAATAAGTGATGGATCATTTCCTTTTGGATACCATAATCCAAACTCTTCTGTTCCTTTGAGATATCTAAAAATCCTCTTCACTACTAATACATGTGATTCCTTTGGTGTTGCTTGAAATCATGCCACCTATCCAACTATCTGCATTACATATGGTCTAGATGTTGTCACATATAGTAAGCTACCAATCATTGACCTGTACTACCTATGGTCTGTAGACTTTGAATCATCATCTTTTCTCAACTTGCAATTGGTTTTCATAGGAGTGGTAACTGGTTTGCAATCTTCAATTCCGAACCTCTTTAGCATTTCTCTGATATACTTAGTTTGAGAAATAAAAATTGCTTGGTTTATTTGACATATCTTGATGTAGAGGATGTTTTTTGTGATTCCTTTCCATAGTTCGTAGGGAGTTTTTTCATTGTTTTTTCTGAGCATTACTTTGTTTTGAATGTGAACTGATGTATGCACTACATGTGTCCAAAAAATATCTATCAATCTGGAATCCATTAGTATTGTTTGAGCCATTTCCTATGTAATTATCATCCATTATGATAATGTTCCTTTGTCTCTGAACCACTCTCTGAACCAATATATGAATCCATTCTCTCTTCCACTGTCACATATCTATCCAAACCTGCTAAGTTTTCTTACGAATCCATCTCTGTCCATACTGTCCAAGACTCTACTTACGCAATTTTCCATAATGTTGACACATTTATCACTATACTATCATGAAGTCTTGATTAATCTATCAAATTGTACTTCTACTAACTGAATGCTATGAATCCATCTTCTCAAACTTTGCAAGTTTCTTGAATGATGGTTCTTTGGTCTGTCACAACTATCACATAGATTCCCCCTTTCTAATATTCATATTTCTTGGGAGTCTCTAAGCCGGATGGCTCAGAACAATTCCTTCTATGATGTGTATTCATCATCATCTTCATTGGTAGATTCATTATCTCATTGAGCTCTGACTTCTTTCTTTTTGTCTGTGGATTCATCTTTCACTACAATTCCTAAAAGTACAATCTCTTGACCATGTTCCTTATTTACCTGTCCTTCCTTTCTTTCATTTATTTTCCAAACATTTATGTATCTGACATCTTTCTTTTTCTCTATGAAATTTTCTTCATCTCATTTTATTACCAATCGTGTGATCTCTGGTACCTGTTCTTTGTTCACATGTTCTTCATGTTTTCATATCCATACTTTCTTATATTTGATATCAATATTCTCTTTCATGGAAGTATTAATTGTGCTTCTACAATCACTGGCTATGTGTCCATAATTATGACATTTGTAACACTCAATGTTACGTGTGACCACATAGGCACTTCTTTCTTGAATATTTATTTTATAATCCCTGCAATCTGCAACCTTATGTCTAAAATTAGTATAATAAAAACAATGACCATAAAATAAATTTGCATACCTAGGAGTGAATGATCTTCTTTGTGGCATATTCCTTCTGAATTTTTGCCTTGACTGATCATGATCATGATTGAAGCTTCTTTGTGGCTTGAACATGGATGGTCTTCTTGAAGATGTATCTTCAATATTTTTCTTAGATTCTGGTTGACTGTGATTCCTTCCTTTGATTACTTCTGCATAACTCTTTATATTTTCTTCATTCTTCTTTTATAGCAATCTAGAGTGCTTCTCTTCATTGTCTATAACTGATGTGGATGTTTTTGTCTCTTCAACTTTCTTGTTGAGCTTGACGATTTTAATTCTCAATGTGACAACTTCTTCTTCAAGCTTCTCAACCTCTTGTTATTTCTTCATTATCTGAGACTTCATGACTTCTTATGTTCTTTTCGCTTATTCAAGATGAATTTTTAATGTGATTATTTCTTCTTCAAGTCATTTCTCTTCTTGACCAAACTCTGCCTCAAGCTAGTTTAGATCATTAGTTATTTCCTTAAGATGATCTATCAATATCTTCTCTCTCATTTCTGCTTCTTCCTTCTGTGTTTCTATGTTGGTTTCCAAACATTGCTTTTGATATTCGAGATTTTCTTCGATCTTTCTAGAATTTCTAGTTGAGTTCTTAAGTTCTCGATGACCTGTTGGGATTCTTCAAAAATGTGAACACTTTCCTTTTGTTTCATCAATTCTTTCTTGAGTGAATTGTTTTCTTCTCTTAGTTCATCTAAAACTCTAATAAATTCTTCTTCATAATTGTCTTCCTTTTCAATTAGTTTTTATGTCTCATTTCCTTCATGGCATTCTATTTCAAGATGTCCACGTTTTTCAAAATTAAAAGAAAAAAACATACCTCTGGTGATTATGTACTCTTCATCTTTTGAATCTGTGATGGGTGAAGAATGTATGTCATGTAACTTTTCCCAAATTTCTTTTGCTGATGAACATTTACCAACATTTTCTCTTACTAGATTAGGTAAGCCTTCCTAAATGAAATCCATTGTTATTTTGTTATTCTTCCTCAATTCCTTCTTGGTTGCAGTCTTTCCCATTTTTGAACTATCATATCCTGTAACAACTGATAGCCAAATATAATGTTCATGTGCTTGTAAAAATACTTTCGTCCTTATGCTCCACATCTCATACTTAAAACCATTCTGACCATTAAACATTGGTACTCCATTCTCAGAATAATCCATGATATCCTTCCAGTCGTTAAAATTTTTCCTGAAGGAACCGTCTCTGATACCAATTATTGGATTACTGAGAGGGGGGGTGAGTCAGTAATAGATCAATTTAATCCTTTTTTACCATATAATCCAAGTATTATATCAATGTATCATTATCATCCAATAAATGTAGAGTAAATAAGCAATGAACAAATGAACAATCATACACATACACAATACACCATTTTTTTACATGGAAACCCAAAGTGGGAGAAAACCACATAATTCTTTTTCTTATATGTCTTGAAGAATTACATTCATTGGAAGCACCAACTTCCTTTTTTTTCCAGCTGCAACTGGAAGGAGGCTCCAACCCCCTAGTTTCTAAGGCTACAACCTGAGGGAAGCTCCAACTCCCCAATTCTCTGGATACAACTAGAAGGAGGCTACAACCCCATAAGTTCTCTGGCTACAACCAGAAGGTGGCTACAACCACTTATCCTTGCCCCATCCAACCGCCCTGACGTATAAGCAGAATGATGGAACCAATGCCACACTATCACTGTGAGATATATTGTTGTAAACATGTACCAATCAACCTGTAATCAATCTGTACCATAAAAAAGTGCATCAACCATGCACCAACATGTACCTCAACCTGTAATCAACCTATACCATAAACAAGTGCATCAACCATGCACCAATCTGTAAAAAACCTGTACCATGAACAAGTGCATCAACCATGCACCAAACCTGTAATCAACCTATACCATAAACAAGTTCATCAACCATGCAACAACCTATACCAAACAACCTGTAATCAACCTATACCATAAAAAAGTGCATCCAACCATGTACCAAGTATGTACCAATCATGTATCAACTACTCATCAACTATGACTCAGCAATATGTACCAACATCATCAACTATACACCTCATGTACGTGCCAACTCATGAACTACTTGTCTCAACCATGTACCCCACATGTACCTCAACCAAAAGCCCTCATCAATTTCATCATTCAAATCTGATTTGTAACTATGTGATAGACCTAGTGTATATGATCACATACCTACAAACCTTCCTTAACTTTAACAACAAGAGACTAGCATTTTCATCAAACTTTTCTTTAGTCTCACATGACTAGTTTTGGATTAGTCAACAACCCTAACTTGAAATAACCATAACTATGTACCTGTAATAAATAAAGATATGAAAATAGTACACAATGTTCTTTAGTGTGTTTTATGCAATTCCTACAGGTGTCACTACTTGGAACCTCTTAGAAAAGGAGTTATATCAAAAATGGCATACCTTGTTGAATTCTGAATTATTCTAGAGAGAAAACTTGTAGTGCGTTCCTCGCACGGAATATTTGTTGTATGGATTTGAAAAGTTTACAAAGAATACTACAGACAGTACTCTAAGAAGCACATTTTTTCTTACTTAATTGTGATCTGTTATGAATAAGTTATGATGTTTTTACCCGAAACACCTATTTTAGAATGGTTTCATGACTAGCCACAAACCCTATTTTCCATGGAGTGTAACTCCAAAAATGCAACGACCCACAAGTTGAAATTCGTACCACATATACTTGGATATGTTTTCTCAATGGCCTCTCAATTTCACGGTCTGAATCATTCTAGAAAAAAAGTTATTGCGAAAATGGTGAGATGACCTGTAGATAACATACCTTAGAAAGCATCATCAAGAGAATTTATACTCCCTTGAATTTCGGCCTTCGTTACTTCACCTTCTCTATGAAATTAGGCTTATATATCCTTTGGTTACCTCATTCTCCTATATATATTCAATATAATCAAGTGTGATATGAAATGAGAGAGCCTTGCCTCTTATTTATACTTTCATGTAACTTCCTCAAGGGGTTACCTTTTAACCATCTTAACCCACTTTCCTTATTTTAGGGTTAACCAACTTCTAACCACTTGTCCAATTAGTAATTTATCCATTAAATTTATTATTTAAATAATTTATTTTGTATCCACTTTGACTTGTATTATACTCATCACTTGACTTTACCTCAAGGGGTTACCTTCTAACCATCTTAAACCACTTTCCTTATTTTAGGGCTAACCCACTTCTAACCACTTGTCAACTTAGTAATTTCTCCATTAACTTTATTATTTAAAAAAATTCTTTTGTATTCACTTTGAATTATAGTACACTCATCACTTCACTTTATTATTTACCTTTTAAAAATCTCTTGAACCACTTTAACTACTTTGACCTTTTGGGGCTTCTAGATGACTCATGAGGGTTCTCCAACTTCACATGGCCATAACTCTCTAACCGTGAGGAGTTATGCGACGTTCCACATACCACTGGAAATGGAATGACATGTACTATCCATATAGAATAGTATTACCTGAAAATATATCAAAACTCATACCATTATCCATCAAACAAACTTGGGTCCATTACCCAAACCTGGGTTCTCCAACTTCACATGGTCATAACTCTCTAACCGTGAGGAGTTATGTGACGTTCCACATACCACCGGAAATGGAATGACATGTACTATCCAGATAGAATAGTATTACCTTAAAATATATTAAAACTCATACCATTATATGAAACAACCTTGGGTCCATTATCCAAACCTTTGTGCTAGCGGAATTCACTACCAGACTTTCTCCAAGGGTTGACATCAATCACTAAGGGTTGACATCAATATACAATATCACTCTCAAATGGTTGAAATCAATGAAAAACATCAATCCATACCAACTATCCATCAACCTAAGACAAATCTCTAACAATCATACCATTCCCAACCATACTTTCCACTTTCCACACTTCATCCCCTCATCTCCTTATCTTTTGGCTTTTTTGGGTGTACTAACCCAAGAAGGGATTGTCCTTCATTTCATGGGAAGAAGGGGATGAAGGCACAGAGGGAATGTAGCTTGAAAAAGATAAAATACATATTATGAACCTTCCAAATTATCTTCAAAATATTTCTTGAGAACAATGAAATGTTTCTCTTAAAAAATCAAATACCTGCAAAAGTGAAATTCACATTATATAAACATCCCACTTGTTGAGGTGTGTACACGCATGCGATGTCTCTTTCTTTACATTCATATGGAACTTTGTGTACCTCTAGCTTCAAGTGACTTTGTGGTACTTCCCCCCAAGCTAATTGATTAACCCATAAGGCATACCCAGTGTTTGGACCTTAATTAATTAATGGCAATAAATGGAATTGGAAAAAGGATGCATTGAAAATGAAGGTGCGACACACCCTCTACAAAGGAACCCATAAATGAGACATGATGATCCATTGTATGTCATGAAACCCATGCCAAAAATTCTTTCCCCCATTCATATCACCTTCTCCACATGACCTGGAGAGGGGTCCACTTGGGAAACACTCCTAAACTTGAGGCACGATTCACCCAATAGGTCGCTTTGCCAACCCTCCCATTCTTGAACTTGGCAAATTGCATAGGGTCTTTGAGCACTTGTTTAGCTTGATGAGGTGGTTTTTGATGCAATTCTTAGGTGTATCATTTATTGATTTGATTTAATTATCATGATTAATTTTACTTGATATCCTTCGAGGGCATATTCATTGTCTTTGCAGTACCTAGTTGGTGTAGAATTCTGGAAGAACAAGCCTAGCTTGGGATTCCTTGGGACATGAATCCCATAGGATGGATACCATGAACCACACAAATGGATGATGATGGCATCATTTGGAGGCCTGAGAGGCACCTTGGAGGACCTCACCTAACCCTTACTATCCCAAATGTTTGCTTCTTGTGGCCAAAATGTCACATTTTGGGGGCTTGGCGTCACCCTAGGGCTAGGGTTTGGTGGTGGAGATGGAAACTTGGAATTTTTGGAGAGGAGAAGCCTCACCTTGATGGAGAAGACCCTAGTACTTGGGAATAAGACCTTTGGAGGCCCAATGATTCATCCCCAAGCTCAACGTCCACCCAAAAGTGCCAAAACGTCACCCTAGAAGAGGGATGACATCATATTAGTGTTTCGTATGTGCATTTTTTAAAGTTAAATTTGAATTTAAATGTTGTAAAGGGGAAAAGTAAGGGTCATTGACCCATTACTTTGTGTTTATGCTAAAATTAAGTGGAAAAACAATTTTAGGAGGTTTTTATAGATAGAGATCAAACTCTTTCCATTTTATGATAGCTCTCCCATTGTGAGAAGACTACTTGGATGAAATTTGCGCCCTCTTTGAGAAATTTGGATCTCTCTATCTTCTGAAAATGTATTGTGGTGATTTATATTGGTGATTTTTGGAGCTAAGGTGGTGCGCACAGCTTGGAGGTATTTTCTCTTGCTTATGAATGGCCATTGCTTGATGAACTATGGTTTTATCTTCCATCTCTCTTGAAATTGGTAAGGAAAATCTGCAATTGTTAGTTCTTCTTGCTTGTTTCATCATTGTTATGTAGTTGCAGGAGGTATTAACCTCCATGGATAAGCCATTGAGAATAGAATATTCCAAAAGCAAGAGAAAACCTAAATAGATGTGTGAAAACCCTGGAAGGAAAGTCGACTCTACCAAAAAGATAAATAAATATATATACATATCCATAAAAGGACAGGTCAGCCCTATTTGAAGAGACACATGTTCACCTAGATAAATTAGTATAAATAGGAGGTGCTCCAGCTCATTTTTACACACACAGAGTCATCCAAAAGCAAGCTGCAAGTGTTGAGGAGCTGCAGCAGCTCCAGGTGTGCAGTAATTCCCTGTTCAGTATTTTGGTACTCTATCTTGTGTGCTACCTCTAGAGAAGGTGTACTACCTTGGTTTATCTGTTGGTTCGAGTGAGTCTTCTTGAAATCATTCTTTCTGTAAAAATTTAAGGTTCTCAGGGGTGGATTTATGCCTATGGTTGGGTAGCAATGGTGTAGCATTTCTTATGTTGAAACGAGCACAATATTCTAACAGGTTATGGGCCCACACCACCTTCAAAATAGTCTAAACAATGGAAGGTATATTTTTGGCTCTCTGTCAAGCTCGTTATATCAAAATTACAGTTGTATCTAGGGTCTTTGATCTTGTAGCAGCAACAAACCCTAAATTGATTGTTTGGGCACTTTAAGTAAAGTTGTTTTGCAGAAGAACTAAAGGACTTCAGACTATGTTGTATGTCACTTCATTCCAATGGAAATGCAGGATTAAGCTGAGAAAGAGGCCTAAATTCGTACTTTGGTACAAAGTAGCTTTTTATCTTCTAGAGCATGGCCATGTTGTGGTTTTGATGAATCATCTTTTGGAATTAGCAGAGATTTTATGTTTATCTAACCCCAACTCTATTATGTAATCTTGCAAGAGGTATTCAATTTATTTTTTGTGAATGGCGGCACAAAGAAGTAGCAATAGTTTGGTGGTCATGCTGGTGAGAAAGGTGTATTGGAGCCTAGTGGAGAAGGCCGACAAGAAATTTTCTTGTGTTGGAGATTTTTTGGCCTACAGACAGAGTAGGTATGACTCTTAGTTTCACAAGGTCTTCAAGGTTTACACGATATCGGTGAAATTGTGTCCCTGATCATGCAAATTTATTATAGACAGTACTAGAGGACAAGCAAGATGCGTTATCTGTCGAAGTCTTATATCTTCTATGAGGTTATATCAAGTCACAAGTATTTCAAGTAGAGGGACTAGGAACTTGGCTTGGATAAAAATCAACTCTATTGTTATACCTGCTTCATTCTCGTTTGCCTCATGCTCAATAGCAGGGAGATGGTCCAACATATTATTAACCAATTTTGGATGCTTGTCGATCAATATCACTAGAATTTTTAGGATACTGATGCTAAATAATGGAAGTGAATAGTACAAGAAATTATTTATTTTGTGAAAGAAGATACTGCATTCAGGAACAACAGGCCTTTATGAATGCTTCAGTGTTTAGAGTGGGAGCCTAGTGGGATATTCTACCATCTGTGAACATCAAATTCAGGAATGAATGGATCAATCACTAGACAAGGTGGTTCAAGCAGCATGAAACCTATGGATGATATAACTGATCCAACTTTACCCCAAAATCCACGTAAATCTATCCTATATCATCCCACCGCTATGCATTTTATAGTTGTTATCCTATGTATTCTAGGAAGGTTACCACAAAAAAAAATATTTCAGAGGACTCAGAGAGATTCAAACTTCATAGGGAGTCAGTGATCAGAAAGAAGCAAGGTTTTATGACACTTTGCAAGATGCATAGGGGCATGCAATAGATGGAAACGTTGTTCGGGGATTCTCTTAGTTAGAGGGAGTTGATGGAAGAATTTGAAAATAAGTATATTGTAGGATTTATGCTGATTTGTAGGTCTTTTGTCGAGTATTAGGCCTTTCTGTCGAGTTGTAGGATTCATGCCAATTTGTTGGCTTCATGCTAAGTTGTAGGCTTCATGTCAATTTGTAGGCCTTGTGTCAAGTTGTAGGATTTATGTCGAGTTGTAGGCTACTCCTGTTAGATGGTCTAGTATGTTGACTTGTTGCTACACTAGTAAGATAGTATAGTATTCTAGTGGCATAGTTGATAACCTATATGGTTTTGATGTTGTTGCTTGTAATATGATCTAGGTGATCATGAGATAGCCTGTGTAGCTTTGGTGATGCTATCGGTCTGCAAGACCATGTAGTTCTTTCCCATACCATGTGATTTGGATGGATAATGATGATAGTAATGATGATAATCATGACATGGGTGTATCCATGGGTGAGCATGTCATGTGGGCATAGCCCATGACGATGATGGTGAAACACACTATGAGGTGTAGCTCTAGTGTTCTCTAGTAGGTTTTGGCCCATAAACGAGATTGACATGTCCACTTGGGTGTATCCATGTGTGATATAATGATGCTACTAGTAGCATGGTCTATGTAACCATGAAAAGAGGATCATGGCATAGAGAGAAAGGATATGAAGACCAAAAAGGAACATCTTGGTTAAATACCTCCCTATCTAAGAGGGAGTGTTGATTTTTTGGTAGTTGCGGTAGGTATTAACCTCCATGAATAAACCTTTGACTAGAATAGAATATTTTGGAAGAAAGAGAAAACCTAAACAGATGTGTGAAAACCATGGAATCCAGGTCGGCTCTTCTAGAAATATATATATATATATATAGAAAAGGACAGGTCAACCCTGTTTGAAGAGACACATGTTCACCTGGCCAAATTAGTATAAATAGGAGGTGATCCAAATCATTTATACACACATTCACATCTAGAAGAAAGGCACAAGTGTTGAGGAGGACTTGCAGGTGTGCAGTAATTCCATGTTCAGTATTTTGGTACTCTAATCTTGTGAGATACCTCTAGAGAAGGTGTGCTACCCTGGTCTATCTATTGGTTCTAGTGAGGATTCTTGGAATCATTCTTTATGTCAATGGTTAAGGTGTTCGGGGGTGTATTTGTGCCTATGATTAGGTAGAAATGGTGTAGGATTTCTTATGGTGAAATGAGCACAATATTCTAACACATACCCCCTCCATCAAGTTTCATCTCATTTTCTAGTTGACGAGTCAATTTTTGCAAGGTTGTTAGGAGGAGTACAAGGGTGTACACCCTCCTAGATTTACCTAAGTTTGATTTGCATGACCTAGGGAGTAAAAGGATTTACACCCATAGGGATATTGTGGGTCTAACTCTTACAATGCAAGACTCCATTTACCCAATATTTTGAAGGCACTAATCTAAAATTTGCATTGGAGAAATAAAATTACTTGCATTGGGTAACATGATTTTATGAGATTTTCAAATTGTTTGAAGTGAAATCAATTATATATGATATTGGATTGCTTATTCCCCTAGGGAGTTATATTTTTCCAAGCAAATATTATTTATGTTATAAACTTTCACCTCACAACTTTCAAATTTACTCATTTTCTAACCGTCGGAATTTGTTACAAGGCTACCAAATTAATCTACTAGTTGTTGTGATTCTTTTGAGTGGTTTACTTGCAAGTTTTGGCGGTTGGAATTTTCTTCTATAGAAATTGTTTTCTACATCCATAAGGCAGAAATAATATATATTCGATACTTGTACTTAACAGCCTTTAATTTTTGCTAAAGCCTTGTGCTATCATACTTGGGTTTCACTAGCAATTGCTAGATAATCTCTTGCATGTTCTCTTGGATTTTAGTGATTTTTTTATCATTTCTTCTTAATTATTAATTTTTTGATTTATTATCATTATATACAACTGCTAATTTGGACAACAAGCTTCACTTTATCATCCACTGCATTATCGTGTTTGTATCTTGTGTTTTCTTGTGTCTCGGGCAGGTACAACAACCCTCCATAGGTACTCAAGCCCTTGGAAACCCTTGACCATATCCCAAAATATTTTCCAAGCCATCCTCCACTTAATAGTTTGACCTATAGGAGATTCACTTCCATAACCTCACTTTCCATCTCATTTCCCCATAGGGTCACCTAGGATTCCCCCCTTGTTTTGGATTTATACTTCACTAAATCGAGGGGAGGGTTTATCTAAGGTGGCAGTGGGTAGAACATCCCACAATTATCATCATCTCTTGGATTGGTTCGGTATTTTCCCAACCAAAATATTGTGCGATAAATTTTTGGCATCATTTCTGGGGAGGATTTTGAAACCTCTTTTGTGCCCTAACAACACTTTGGAAAGCTTCCATCTCAAATCCTTTACCCCTAGCTTTCCTAGCGAATCCACTTGAAGGAAGTTCCCATTCCACCCTTTATGAGATTTTATTCAAGCTCATATAGTGACTCCACCATCTAATAATCCACCTTTCATTGATAATTACCCTTTCCATCCTTTGATGAGCCTTGATCTCATCTAGAATCTCCTTTGAAGTATTTATCCAAGTGATGGAAATATATCTCTGTGGCGCTTTCATGAGGCATACAAATCCTTGTATGTTCAGTCTATTTATTGGTATCCAAATAAATTCCCAATGAAATAGTTGATTCATGTCGCTAAGTTCGACGGTGATCCATCCTCAGATGTTGAACTTGTTACTGAGTTTGTTGATATCATCATACACTACAGCATAGAACAAGAAGATTTGATTGTGCGGTTGTTTCTCTTATCTATTGAATAAAGCCAAAGAGATTGGATTAGAAATTATTGTATCCCTAAAAATATTTTTTCTTCAATAATCCTTATCTGAGACTTCCTTAATCATTGGGGCCCTATAAATCAGAAGCTCGAAGATACTATTCAAGACCATGAGGACGTTCTCCAAGGATGTTCATTTCTTTTAGATCTTATTGAAGGTTTAAAAGAAACACTTCCTCTAAAATCTAATGAAAGATTAGTTGAGGAAGAAGAGATTCAGGATGATAGTAATGAGAAAACTTTCGAGTGTTTCAAGGAAAAAATATAGGAAGACGATGCATTTTGTGAAAAATTACTTGAGCACTTCCATGATAAAGTCTTCTTGGTAAATTTTTGCCTGCAAAGAAAAGAAGAACAAAATTTTTTCCTTCAAAATTATGAAAGGAATCCCACCCTAAACATGGAATGGGAGGTTTCCATTTCCTACTTCAGAGTAAAGTCACTATGTTACATTGTGACAAAAAGGTACGGCCACCAGGAAGACCTTCCTTCTCAATATCAATACTTTTTGGTGCCCGAAGAAGTCTACAAACTTGTTAGAGATCAAGATGGTGAATTCTTTGATTCTATTGAAGATGATGAAGACTTGGTTAAAGAGCAGATCTAGAAAGATAGTTACCAAGAAATTGTGTCCCTGATCATGAAACTTTATTACAGTCAGTACCAAAGGACAAGAGAGGTGAGTTATATGTCGAAGTCTTATATCTTCTACGAGGAGATCTTGAGTCGCGAGTATTTCAAGGAGAGCAACTAGGAACTTGGCTTGGCTAACAATCAGCTCTGTTCTTACACCTGCTTCATTATCATTTTCCTCATTCTTAATCGCAGGGAGATGATCCAACATATTCTTAACCAGTTTCAGATGCTTGTCGATGAATATCACCGGAATTTTCAGGATACTTATGCTAAATAATGGAAGTGAATAGTACAAGAAATCATTTATTTTGTGAAATAAGATACTGCATTCCAGAACAACAGGCCTTTATGAATGCTTCAGTCTTTAGAGTGGGAGCCCAGTGGGATATTCTACCATCCATGAACATCAGACTCGGGAATGAATGGATCATTCACTGGACAAGGTGGTCCAAGCCACATGAAACTTATTGATGATATAACTGATCCAACTTTACCCCCAAATCCACGTAAATATATCCTATATCAACCCATCGCTATGCATTTTCTAACTGTTATCCTATGTATTCCAGGAAGGTTACCACAAAAAGAAAGATTTGAAAGGACTCAAAGGGATCCAAACTTCAGAGGGAGTTAGTGATTGTTGGCACAGGGGCGGACCTAGGGTTCACTCCAAGAGCGCACCAACAAGCCCTAGCTACTGGCCCTTTTGGAAACAACCTATGAAGAAGATGTAGTCTCAACTGAAGAAACTAAAAGGGGGGTTGCAGGACAGAGATGTCTACAACCAGGGGAATATCAAGTGGAACTAATACAACAATAATGCAACATTTATATATCTCCTATCATCTAGATCTACTCTGCACAACTATAAATATGATCTAACACAATAATGAAAATAACGGTATAACAATGACAGGGATCCAAGCATCAATCACACATATGACACAAAATATACGTGGTTCACTCTCTCTCTAGGGCTATGTCCACAGAACTATGCTTATGATATATTAAGATAAAACTTACAATTCTGATCTATGCTCTTAGTCAGCAAATCTTCTCTCTTCTTCTCTTTGTCTCCCACCATCCTGTGCACCCAGCTGCAGGACTTGATCTTCGCACCCAATTGAAGATCTTACAATACCAGAAGGCTCTCACTCTCTACACTCCTCTCTCTCATAGTACAATAATCTCTCAACCAACAACAATCAATATCAATACCCAACACTAGTACCGACCTGACCTAGGTCCTCTCGACCTCTATTTATACATTATAGTCCCTCACCGACAACCTTAGGTCAAAACCTAGGTGTAAAAACCCTAATTACCCAAAACCCTAGGTGTTTAAAACCCTAGGTCAATTTGACCCACCTTTTCAAGGCTTCACCAGCTTGTCTTTCCTCCCTTCTTGCATGGTGCTCCAAACCATCCAATGGTGGCTTTCTCTGCTTGATGAGTTTTCCTCGATCCATCTTCCTTGTTGATTTGTCATCCTCGATCTCCTCATCCAATGGCTTGATTTTTCGTACTTCGCTCTAGATTTTCTGCTCTTTTGGTTACTTCAACCCAGTGATAGTCACTGTGTCTCCCGCGTAGTTCACGTTTGACCTTTTCTTCCTCGATCTTCACTTCCTTTCACAAATGAGGGCCAATAGGCCCCCAACACTCACCTATGACTCATCCCGAGGCACTTCAGATTTGATCCTTCCATTTCACTTCGACTTTGGACTGTGCAGTGCAGCCTTTTCTTTCTGCTTTATGACTCCTTCCCATCCTTTTGCAAACTGTCTTTTATATGTCTAGTACCCAGTTTCAACTGCACATGGTACCTAGACCCTTTTCTCCTTACTTTTACTGAGAGTTGTGAGGCAGTTGGTTGTCATAATACAACCTCAATCGACTCCCATTCACTAATCCTTCTTTCCATTCTCTCTTCAATGTCTTCAGTTGTGCAACTCCTCCTTCTGTAACATAAGTGATCTCATATGGTCCAAGCCAATGCATTCTGAACTTCATTGGATGTCTTATAAATTTACTATCATACACCAGTACTAAATCACCTTTCTTAAATGCCTTCTTCTTTATGTGTCTTTCATGATAGGCCTTCTCTCTTCCCTTCTGTACCTGCTGATAGAATCCTGCAATAAATCTGTCTTATTCTAGTTCAACCAGTTGGGAAAGCCTCTCACGAATAGTGCCAATATCATCCATGTCTGTAAATGAAACAATTCTTAAGCTTGGTAAGAAGTACTCCATCGGGACAACATCTTCAAGACCATAAACCAACTTGAAAGGGGTATGCATTGTTAATTTCTTGCAAGTGGTTCTATAAGACCAGAGTATTGTTGGTACTCTTAAATCCCATTCATCCTTGTTCACACTACAAATATTTGTCAATGTTGTCTGCAAAATTTGTTGAATGCTTCAGCCGTTCTGTTTTCTTATGGATGGTAAAGTGTACTCTTCTGATGGTGAACTACAAATTCTTCAGTCAGGGATTCAACTGTCTTGTTGATGAAATGAGTGCCCTGATCAATCATAAGGGTCTCAGGGCATCCAAACCTAGTTATTATGTTATCAAATATAAAATGTGTAGTTGTAGTTTCACTACAGTCCTTGACTGCTCTTGCTTCGGCCCATCTAGTTAGGTATTCTGTCGCAGTGATAATGTACCTTGCTCATGTGGGCTTTCCTAGTGGGTTTATAGGTCCCACAAAGTCAATGGCCCACTTTTCAAATGCTTGTAGGGTCATCTGCAGTGCTAGCAGAATTTCATCTCTTCAGGATAGTTTTCCAACTCTCTGGCATACATCACGGGCTCTAGTATACTCTTTAGCATCTCTGTGTAAAGTAGGCCACCAAAGGCCAGCTCGCAGAACCTTATGTGTAGTTTCTTTCCCTATGTAATGTCCTTCTTCTATTCCTTCATGAGATTTTGCGAGGATCAGCAGGTGCTCTGCCTCCATCACACATTGTCTTAGTATCTCATCAGGTCCCATCTTATATAGCTGACCAACTATCAGTGAAAAGTCTGCAGCGTGCACCACTAGCTGTTTCTTTTGGGAAATTGTATACTCACTTGGAGCCATTCTTGTTGACAGGAATTGGACTATGTCTATGAAGTGGTCATCCATCTTCCTAATGGAGAGAAGTTATGCATCTGGTAGTGTATCCTCCAGACTGGTGGGTTCTTCGCCATGTTCCAACCTCGACAGGTGGTCGGGTCCCTTTTTCATTCTTCCTGGCTTAACTATGATCTCAAAATCATATTCTTGAAACAAGAGAAGCCATATGCATATTCGGCCCCCCAACACTATCTTGTTGACTAGGTACTTCAACGCGGAATGATTAGTAAACATTTTAAAGTGTCCTCCTCGTAAGTAATGGCAGAATTTTTGCAGTGCGTACACCATGGCTAATCCTTCTCTCTTTGTAGTAGTGTAATTGATTTCATCTATAGATAGCTTTCTGCTGGAAAATGCTAATGGATGGTCGATCTCCCCTTCTTGAGGTTGTGCCAATACTGCTCCTAATGCAATAGAATACGCATCGACATGCACATGAAATTCTCTGCTCCAGTCTGGAAAGACCAGAATGGGTGCAGTCACCATCTTTTGTTTCAGTGTGTCGAAGCTCTGTTGGCATTCGTCTGTCCAACCAAATTGACAGTCTTTCTTTAATAACTTCTCCATTGGTGCAGTAATCTAAGCATATCCTTCGATAAATTTCTTGTAATAGCCAGTATGTCCTAGTGCAGTGCGCAGTCGTTTGACTGAAGTAGGAGGCGGTAAGTCGACTATAATTGCAATTTTTTATGGATCAACCAACAATCCTTTCTTGCATACTATATGTCCTAATAATACTCCAAATGGTGACAAGAAGATGCACTTCTTCAAATTTAAAGCAATTTTACACTACCTGCATTTGTCCAACATTAGTCTTAGACATTCAATATGATTTTTCAGCAAACTAAAAACAGTCCAGTCATCAAAATAGGCTTCTAAAAACTTATGCAAAAATTCTTTGAATGCTTCAACCACCACCTTGGAGAATATGGTTGGGGCATTATTCAGTCCAAATGGAATCACTATGTATTGGTAGGATCCCCATTTTGTGGCAAATTTGGTCTTGTGGCAGTCCTCCTTGGCAATCTATATCTGATGATATCCTGAAAAGCCATCTGTAAAAGAATATACCTCCTGGCCTCCCACATTATCCAACACTTCGTCTGTGAATGGTGCAGGGAAAGGATCATGAAAACAAGCATCATTCATATTCCTGAGATCTACGCAGATCATGATCTCATATGTCTTCTTGTCTTGCACCACCATAGGGATGATCCACTCCGACTCTTTGACAGGTTCAATAATCCCTACTTCTAACATTCTGTCAAGCTCAATCTTCACTTTTTCCTTATATTTTGGGTTCAATTTGTAGGTTCTTTGCTTGAATGGCTTTGCATATAGTGTCAAAGGTATTCTCATCTCTCCCATAGGTCCTTTGATACCCTTCATATCAGTGAACTTGGTCGGAAACAAGTCCTAATACTCGTGTAGTAATTATGTAATTTTTTGAATGGTAGAAACATCTCAATAATATCTGACATTGGCAAGCTTCAGTGTCTTCTCTATCCCAATATTGACTTTCTTTATATTGATTGTTTGTCCAATGAATGGCATCTCAACTCTTGGCCCTTCCACATCCCTTTGGCCTTCTGTCTCAGCAATGTTTACCTTCCTTGGATCATCATCTGCATTGGCATTAATGTTGTAACATCCTTGTAGTTTTTGGAATGGCGCAGTCCATTCGTCCTCTTCTTGCTACTTAAATAATTTCTTCCTCACAATATGTAGTGCTTGATCTACTGAAGGAAATTAACTTTCAAACAAAAAAGTGGTTACAAAATTCTGAAGCATACCTTCCCAATCTGCAGTGATGAAGCGCAGCTCCGCTTGAAGGTACCAGTTAATAGGGGTCGTGTCCAGCGTGTTAATGAATCCGTGTACCCATTGTTCTCGAGGAATGTCACTCCAGGATTATTCACAGCTTCTCACATGGTCCTTTGGGTAGCTTCGACCTGTGTACCTCACTTCGCAACTTCCTACTTGTGCTGAGAATCGCGTTGTCATCAAGGTTCGACATTGTGTCCAGTCTGTAATATTGCTTTTGTGTGTCCCCCACCATATTGTTGGTGTAGCTTTCAGGGACTCATCCATAGCCAACAACCTCTCTTGTGTTGGTACACTTGTTTCAAATTCTGATAGGAAGGCTTATAGAGGGTTCAGACCATCAAAGGTAGGCAAGTTACTTATTTTTATACTAATCTAGCGAACTTCTCTCGTCAGTCGAGCACATCTCCTTGTGGATAATTCATACATCTAGTTCTGCAAGTTATCTAGCGCTTCTTCTGAATCTGATGAACATGCGTTGTCACTTCACCAAATTAGATTTCCATCAGCAGTATGGTTGATATAATCTTGTTGTATGGCTGTTAATTTATATATGTTTTCCAGCTCATATGTGTGGTCTTCTTCTCTGATGGGCTCTATATATCACGGACCCTCATCTTTATCTAAGGGTGCAATGACCCTAAGGCCATCTCTTTCAAATTTCATGCATATTTTCTTTAAATCAACAACATCAAAATTGTCGAAGGCCCAATCAATTCCTAGCAATGCAGGGTAAGGGCAGTTATCATCAACAATTTCAATTACCTCAAAATCTGCAAAGGTCCTAACTCCGTTGATGTCCATAGGGACATTCTCCAATCATCCAAATGGGTTGATAGCTTGTTTATTAGCCATTCTAATACTGATAGGGGAATAGATTAACTTCAGTTTTCCCATTAGTGCCCAAGTTTGCTTCGTCATGACATTGACCTCCGACCCTAAGTCAAGGACCACATAGTCTATATCATACTCTCCTATTTGAGCATTCAAATGTAATTATTTATTTGTTCTTCTCTTCTTACCAATATGGTGTACTACCCTGTTCAATAAGGGGTCTACCTTTCCTATCTCATACTTCCTGATTAGGTTATGTAACTCTTGCACATCATTCTCATCCCGAATTAACTTAATACAAGTGTACAAAAATTCGATGAGTTTACTTACCTATTTTCCTTCTTTCGGTGAATATGATTGATCAAATACCTGAGGCATTCCATACTATTTTATTTTTGGTCACGTTTTAGATGTGGATCCTTGGTTCCCCTTGAACTCCTGTCTTTCTTCCTCGAAGATTTGTCTTTGTTTCCTTGCATCAAAAACCTGAGTCTTCTCCACAACTTTCCTGATACCTAACTCTTCTATGATCTTTCTTTGGATTGTTCTATCTTTTCCTATAGCAGTGCCTCCTCGAGTAATAACAGTGACTCTGGGGCATGTTCCACGTGGTTCGTCATATATCAGTTTCACTTGTGGGTTCTGTTGGGGTCCTTGTCTTTCCTAAAGCTTAGCTAGCAACACGAGGCATTCTTCTATGACATGCTCGAAAGAGTTACAATAACTACAGGTTGTGCAAGGATTCTGACAATCCCTTGTCAAGTGTCCTAGTTGCATGCAGTTATAATAGATTATTTGTCCTCAGCCTCATACCATACCACCTCCTCCTCCTCCTCCTCTGTATCCACTGCAAGGATTGAAGTTTCCTCTCCCTGGAGAGTTCTATTGTGGAGTGTTTCCTTCTTGCTATACTTCGCCTTGAATCTTCTATATGTCCCTCGACCTCTCATGCATGAGATCATAAGCTCTACAATCTCGATCATCATGCCCCACTGATTTACAGAATGTGCAATACAAGTTTGTGGGTGTCTGAACATACTTCTGCATGTAATAGAACTCACCTTGGTGATGCCTATTTCTTCATACATCGCACCAGGGAAGGTTAACTTGCTTCAAGGGGCTCGATGCTTCTGAGGCCAAATACTCATGAAATAAGGGACAATGTTCCTTATCATGACCTTTGGATATGCATCTTACACACCATATATCTTCTCTTTTGTACTTCCCCTTGTCCTTCTTCATATCCTCGACCTGCAGAGACAAACTAGTTAGTTGGCTCAAGATCTGGCTCATGCCTGAACTAGATTCTCCCATAGGTGTTGATTCAATATTCGTGGTGACCTCCAAATCTTCTTCCTACGATGCAATATTCTACTGCATCAGAGGGACTCTGATGTGTGGTAACAGTGCCATGATGAACCATTCTTTTTTTTTTCATTGGGGATCTGAAAAGTTAATCAGCCTGTTAGGGTCTTGAATCTCTGGTCGAACTCCCAAACAGGTTCTGCTACCTTTTGTTTGATCTCTTTTAGCTCTGTAATACATTGTGACTCCGAATTAGGTTTCTTAAACTCTGCAATCAATGCATTCTTGATCTCGTTCAGTGGCTTAGGCTGCGCCAGTCCTTGGACAAGTTTCATGTACCAGCTCAGTGCACGGTCCCTTAGTGTAGTGCTGAACTAGGTTCTCTTGATGGCTTCATCAGTGATACTTTTAATATTCCACATGGCCTCACACAGGAACTAGTGTTGATCAAGATCCTCAGATTCATCTCCCCTGAAGATAGGGAGCCTCATCTCATTTTCCATAGATTTCCTTAGGCTTCCTGTCTGAGTATAGGTTGAGTTGCTAGTAACAACACTCTGAAGACTCTGGTGGTTCTGACTATTCTAGTTGCTTGGTGCTATTGAAACAATAGGAGAGTTAATGTTACTTACTTCAGTAATCTATGCAGTTCCTGAGGTTTCTGGCTCTCTTTGGTGAAGTTCTTCAGCTTCCCCTTCTTCTATTCTGGTGGGTTCTGAATGTTCTTCACCGATTAGATCTACCTCTTCTCCACTATACAAACCCTCTTCTCCGTAGTTTTTCTTAAACAGGTTCTCAAGGTGAACCCCTATGAATACTCTTCCACTGCGTGTATGTCCAGCTTTTGTGTCGTTGTCGTTGTCTAAATTTATGAACATTAGCCTTTTCAGGTCCAACCAATCTACTGTATCTTCAAGCCATTCTTTTCATGCAACAACATCTTGATTCTTAGCTTCAGAAAGTGAAAAAAAATTCCTCTAGGTCCTTTGAAAAAGTAGCTCTCGGCTTGCCTATATGATTCTACCCTATCAACAACAAATTCGGTGATATACCCTCCAACAGTACTATCAAACCAATGATCTATTGCTCTGGATATAGCGTTGTCAACTCTCTTGACCTCTTGGATCAGTGTTGGTGTCCAAACCACAGGAGGTCTAGATCTAATCTCGAACTGGGTATCAGCTAACCTAGCCAACCACTAAAAAAACTCCTAGTGGATTCCTCCAAAGAAGATCTCATGAATGTCGGTGAAGATGTATCTTTGTATCCAATCTTCAGTACTCAGTTTAGGGTTCTTGTTCTGGGCTTCAACGAATTCGCTCTCTTGATCCTCTATCCACTTTTGAATCTCTATCTTTGATGGGAACCACCTTGACATTCCCTTAAAAATATTCCTGTCCCGGCAACGAAACCATTTGTTGGCATAGGGGAAAACCTAGGGTTCACTCCAAGAGTGCACCGACAAGTCCTAGATACTGGCCCTTTCGGCAACACTTACGAAGCAGATGTAGTCTCACCCGAAGCAGCTAAGAGGGGGGTTGCATGATAGATATGTCTAAAACCAGGGGAATATCAAGTGGAACTAATACAACAATATTGCAGCATTCATATATCTCCTATCAGCTAGATCTACTCTGTGCAACTATAAATCTGATCTAACACAATAATGCAAATAACAGTATAACAATGATAGAGATCTAGGCATCAATCACACATATGACACAAAATATACGTGGTTCACCCTCTCTCTAGAGCTATGTCCACAGAACTATGCTTATGATATATTAAGATAAAGCTTACAGTTTTGATCTATGCTCTTAGTCAGCAGATCTTCTCTCTTCTTCTCTCTATCTCCCACCTTCCTACACACCCAGTTGCAGGACTTGATCTTCACACCCAGCTGAAGATCTTACAATACCAAAAGTCTCTCTCTCTTAGCACTCCTCTCTCTCACAGTACAATAATCTCTCAACCAACAACAATCAATATCAATACCCAACACTAGTATCAACCCGACCTAGGTCCTCTCAACCTCTATTTATACATTATAGTCCCTCACCGATAGCCTTAGTTCGAAACCTAGGTGTCAAAACCCTAATTACCCAAAACCCTAGGTGTCTAAAACCCTTGGACAACTTGACCCGCCTTTTCAGGGCTTCACCAGTGTGTCTTTCCAAAGCATCCAATGTTGGCTTTCTCTATTGGGTGCTCCAAAGCATCCAATGTTGGCTTTCTCTACTTGTTGAGTTGTCCTCGATCCATCTTCCTTGTTGATCTGTCATCCTCGATCTCCTCATCCAATGGCTCACTTTTCCATACTTTGCTCTGTCTTTTCTCTTCTTTTGGTTACTTCGACCCAGTGACAGTCACTGTGTCTCCCACGCAGTTCGCGTTTGACCTTTTCTTCCTCGATCTTCGCTTCCTTCCATAACCAAGGGCCAACAATGATCAGGAAGAAGCAAGGTTTTATGACACTTTGCAGGATGCATAGTGGCATGCAGCAGATGGAAACATTGTTCATGGATTCTCTTAGTTAGAGGGAGTTGATGGAAGAATTTGAAAATAAGGATCTTGTAGGCTTTATGTTGATTTGTAGGCCTTTTATCAAGTTTTAGGCCTTTCTTTCAAGTTGTAGGATTCATGCCAAGTTGTAGGCCTTGTGCCAAGTTGTAGGATTCATGCCAAATTGTAGGTTTCATGCCGATTTGTAGGCCTTGTGTCAAGTTGTAGGCTTTATGTCGAGTTGTAGGATACTCTAGTGAGATGGTCTAGTATGTCAACTTGTCGCTGCAACAGTAAGATAGTCTAGTATGCTAGTGGAATAGTTGATAACCTATATGGTTGTGATGTTGTTTCTCGTAATATGATCTAGGTGATTATGAGATAGCCTGTGTAGCTTTGGTGATGCTACCGGTCTGGAAGACCATATAGGTATTTCCCATACCATGTGAGTTGGATGGATAATGATGATAGTAATGATGATAATCATGACATGGGTGTAGCCATGGGTGAACATGTCATGTGGGCATATCCCATGACGATGATGGTGACACACACTATGAGGTGTAGCTCTAGTGTTCCCTAGCAGGTTGTGGCCCATAGACGAGATTGACATGTACACATGGGTGTATTCATGTGTGACATAATGATGCTACCAATAGCATGGTCTATGTAACCATCAAGAGAGGATCATGGCATAGAGAGAAAGGATATGAAGACCAAAAAGGAACATCTTGGTTAAATACCTCCCTATCTAAGAGGGAGTGTTGATTTTTTGGTAGTTGCGGTAGGTATTAACATCCATGGATAAACCTTTGACTATAATAGAATATTTTGTAAGAAAGAGAAAACCTAAACAAATGTGTGAAAACCATGGAATCCAAGTTGGCTCTTCTAGAAAAAAAAAAAAATATATATATATATATATATATATAGAGAGAGAGAGAGAGAGAGAAAAGGACAGGTCATCCCTTTTTGAAGAGACACATGTCCACCTGGCCAGATTAGTATAAATAGGAGGTGATCCAACTCATTTATACACACATTCAATCATCTAGAAGAAAGGCACAAGTGTTGAGGAGGAGTTGCAGGTGTGCAATAATTCCATGTTCAGTATTTTGGTACTTTATCTTGTGCGCTACCTCTAGAGAAGGTGTGCTACCCTAGTCTATCTATTGGTTCTAGTGAGGATTCTCGAAATCATTCATTTTGTCAATGGTTAAGGTGTTTGGGGGTGGATTTGTGCCTATGATTGGGTAGCAATGGTGTAGAATTGCTTATGGTTAAATGAGAACAATATTCTAATACATACCCCCTCCATCAAGTTTCATCTCCTTTTTTAGTTGACAAGCCAATTTTTGCAAGGTTGCTGGGAGGAGTACAAGGGTGTACACCCTCCTAGATTTACCTAAGTTTGATTTGCATGACCTAGAGAGTAAAAGGATTTACACCCATAGAGATATTGTCGGTCTAACTCTTACAATCCAAGACTCCATTTACCCAATATTTTGAAGTCACTAATCTTAAATTTGCATTGGAGAAATAAAATTACTTGCATTGGGTAATGTGATTTTACGAGATTTTCAAATTGTTTGAAGTGCAAACAATTATATATGATATTTGCTTCCTTATTCACCTAGGGAGTTATATTTTTCCAAGAAAATATTATTTATGTTATAAACTTAAGCTACATCCATTAGGGTTGTAGTGAAACACCTCACAACTTCCATAACCTCACTTTCCATCTCATTTCCCCATAGGGTCACCTAGGATTCCCCCCTTGTGTTGGATTTATCCTTCACTAAATCGATGGGAGGGTTTATCTAAGGTGGCAGTGGGTATAATATCCCACAATTATTGTCATCTCTTGGATTGGTTTGGGATTTTCCCAACCAAAATATTGCACAATAAAATTTTGGCATCATTTCTAGGGAGGATTTTGAATCCTCTTTTGTTCCCTAACGACACTTTGGCAAGCTTCCATCCCAAAACCTTTACCCCTAGGTTTCTTGGTGACTCCACTTGAAGAAAGTTCCCATTCCACCCTTTATGAGATTTTATTCAATCTCATATGGCGATTCCACCATCTAAGAATCCACCTTTCCTTGATAATTACCCTTTCCGTCCTTTGATGACCCTTGATATCATCTAGAACCTCCTTTGAAGTGTTTATCCAAGTGATGGAAAGATGTCTTTGTGGCGCTTTCATGAGGCATGCAAATCCTTGTATGTTTAGTCTATTTGTTGGTATCCAAATAAATTCCCAATGAAACAGTTGATTCATGTCGCTAATTTCGACAGTGATCCATCCTCGGATGTTGAACATGTTACTAAGTTTATTGAATTCATCATACATTGTAGCATAGAACAAGAATATTTGATTGTGTGGTTGTTTCTTTTATCTATTGAATAAAGCAAAAGAGATTGGATCAGAAATTATTGTATCCCTAAAAATATTTTTTCTTCAATAATCCTTATCTGAGACTTCCTCAATCATTGGGGCCCTATAAATTAGAAGCTCGAAGATACTATTCAAGACCATGAGGATGTTCTCTGAGGATGTTCATTTCTTTCAGATCTTATTGAAGGTTTAAAAGAAACACTTCTTCTAAAATCTAATGAAAGATTAGTTGAGGATGATAGTAATGAGGAAAATTTTGAGTGTTTCAAGGAAAACATATAGGAACACAAGGCATTTTGTGAAAAATTACTTGAGCACTGCCATGATAAAGTCTTCTTGGTAAAATTTTGCCTGCAAAGAAAAGAAGAATACAATGTTTTCCTTCAAAATTATGAAAGGAATCCCACCCTAAACATGGCATGGGAGGTTTCCATTTCCTACTTCAAAGTAAAGTCACTATGTTACATTGTGACAAAAGGGTATGGCTACGAGGAAGACCTTCCATCTCAAGATCAATCTTTTTTGGTGCCCGAAGAAGTCTGCAAACTTGTTAGAGATCAAGATCAAAATGGTGAATTCTTTGATTCTATTAAAGATGATGAATACTTAGTTAAATATCAGATCCATGAAGAGAGTTACCAAGAAGAAGAAGACCCTGATGAAGTGCAACATTCAGAAGAGTTGAGGGAGACATTGGTTGATTCAGATTTATGAGTGAAATGAAATGAATAACCGACTGAATACAATAACACAAAGATATGGAAAACAAAAAAAAATATCCAGTGAATAATAACTTCTATTGAATAAATAAAATAGGATGAAACTATAAAATTGAAAAACTGAAAACACTTGCTCGAATGGTGGTAGCTATCTCTGAGAAGAGATGTGGCTGATACACACATACATCTAAGCAGAATTATTACAATGAGGCTCCAGAGGCCCTTTTAACATTACTCATGAATGCAAAAACCATAGACATCCAAAAACCTAACCCTAGGAGATGAAACACCAAAATTTACGTGGGCCCCAATGGTTAAGTTGTTACCTCAACTTCTTGGGGTCGTAACTTTTGTATACGACCTCCATTTTAGGCGCGTTATAGCCTGTTGGAAAGGTATTTTCGAGAAATACACATTATGCCATCAAAATCTCACTTTGTCTACAGCTTGGTTGTGGAAAGCCAAAAAAAAACTTTGTTTAGGGCTCCAAAACGACCCTGGAAGTATAGAAAGATATACTGACATGAAAATATCCAAAATAAGTCAATTGGATTAGGTGGGCGACCACCAATATCTACCTAGAAGCTATGTAGGGATTCAGACAACCCTAGAATGGTATAACCCATAATTACAAATAATTACAGAATAGCGTGATGAACTAACAACAGTAAAGAGGAGCCAGTTGGAACATGTGGGTGGTCACCAATATCCACCTAGATTAATCATCCCCCCTTAGGAAGCAATGGTATCCATTTTGTAGAGTGCCCCCATCAGGTGAGGAAACTTTTGTTGAATTTGGCCCTGGGTGAGACACTTGCCTTGGTGTAGGAGTTGCCCTGCCATGACAACCCAATAAAGTTGGATCCTCTATTGGCGAGTGCCCTTGACCTATTTTTACACTATCTGAATAGTGGATGCATGTTCCATGCAATCAGGGTTGAGATCTATTTTTATCAGGTGTTCCGTGATCTATGAGGTTTCCAACAATGGTGGAAAATATGGCCGAAGGAGGTCCACATTGAACACTAGGTGCAAGCCAAGGAAGGGTGGAGTGTAGAGCTCTAAATCATTGCTACCCACATCCTTGGTGATAGTTTAAGTCTGATAGTGAAGTGGGTGGAGATTTCGATGGGGCCATGTAAGGAACTCTTTCTGCAAATGTAACCAGACCTTATATCCCACCTGAAACTTGTGCGGTACCCAATGTTGATCATGGTGCTTCTTGTACTTATCATTGGCTTTCTGCAAAATCTCATGGACCTATTGGAGGATGTGTTGAATCTACCCAATGAATCTAGTGGCTTTTTCGGTCTCATACTGAACATGGAAAGAATTTGTTTATGTTGTAGCAAGAGGTAGTGCAACATCAATGGGACCCAAGGGTTAGAATCCCAACCCCACCTAAAAGGGGCTATGTCTAGTGGAGCTATGGAGAGCCTTTTTGTAGTTGTGTTGAACATAGGTAAGACTCTCATCCCATGTACGTGGATTCTTAGAGTTATACATGTGTAGGATGTGCATAATGATCTGATTAACGACCTTTGTTTGGCCATCGGTTTGAGGGTGGAAGGTAGTGGATTTAGTGAGCTTGGTGTCGAAAAGTGACCAGAGACTCAACCAAAATGTGTTGAGGAACCTACTAACTCGATCGAAGGTGATGCTCTGTGGTATCCCAAAATGGACCCACAGTCATTCAAGCAAACGTTGGCAGTATCTTCCACTTTGATGCTCTTCTTGCAGGTTGTGAGAATGGCCATCTTTGAAAACTGATCAACCACCACAAATACACAATCATTTCCTTTCTTGGTGGATGGAAGACCAGACATGTAATCCATTGATATGGATTCCCAAGGCCTCTCAGGAGTAGGAAGAGGGGTGTATAAGCCTTGCTTCTTGATGGTTGGCTTGGAAATGGCACAAGCAGTGCAAGATATGATATACTTGTTGACGTCATGTCAAATTTTTTTCCAATAAAAATGTTTCTCTAGAATGACCACATTTTTCTCCATGCCAAAATGTCATGGAATCTGACTGTAGTGAGCCTCCCAAATCATATTTTCACACTCTCTTGCAGGAACACAGAGATGGACCAGATGGCATAACAATTCATCCTGAATGTGGAAATCGATGACATTCTCTCATGTAACCAAGAGCTGATAGATGGTGGTGAAGTCTGGACTTTGCTGATAAAGTTAGGGCCACTCAGATGCCTCATGCCCACAGGACTGGATCACGATGGTGAGTACAGCCACGGGAGGTGAACTGAGGAATTCAACGACACGATTTGTGCTCCTTGTCTTATACTTTATGTTGATATGGAACTGCTACAGGTAGGTGGATCACTTCTTATGGTGGTTGTTCTACAACTTCTCCTGCGTCTATATGAACTGTAGAGGCTTGTGATCAATGTGGATGATTGTCTCCTTTCCAAAAATGTAATGTTTCCATTGATGACATGATTGTACAATGGAATAAATTTCCTTGTCATAGGTTGGGTATTTCTGGATAGTATCTAAGAGTGTCTCACTATGGTATGCTATTGGATGACCATGTTGAGTGAGAACTACACCTACAACATAGTCGGATGCATGAGTCTCAATCTCAAATGGTTGTTGCAGATCAGGTAAGGAGAGTACTGGAGTTGAGAACAAGAGATGATTCAGATTATCAAATTATCATTCTTTAGCCTTCCCCCACGTGAACTTTTCCTTGCCACCACCCTTGTTCACTTGGCTGAGGGCCCATGAAATATGGGAGAATCCCAACATGAACCGTCGGTAGAAGTTGGAAAGTCCCAAGAAGATCTGAAGCTAGCTTAGTGTGGTCAGGGATGGACAGTCATATATGACTTGGATCTTAGTTGGATCCACATGTACCCCATGCTCATCAACAATGTAGCACAAATATTGGACCCTGTTCATGCCAAAGGACATTTTTTCCAAGTTGGCATGCAGCTTGTACTGTCGCATAGTGCTCAAAACTTGTTGAATATGTTGCATGTGCTCCTCCCAAGTTCTATTGAAGATGACGATGTCATCGAAATATACCACCAAAAAAGAGTTTTTGAAGGGTCTCAATACATCATCCATCAACCTCATGAAAGTGGTTGGCGCATTTGTTAATCCAAAGGGCATGACCATCCATTCAAAGAGACCTTCTTTAGGTTTGAAAGTTTTCTTCCATAAATCAGTTGGTTCGATGGGAACCTAGTGATAGCCAGAATTTAGTTCAATCTTGCTGAAGAAATTTCCCCCTTGAGTTGGTCAAGAAGGTCAACAATTCAAGGAATTGGGTATTGGTTCTTGACTATGATTTTTTTTAATGCTTTGTAATCAATGCAGAGCCTCCAAGTCCCATATTTATTATGCGCTATTACAATCGGCCTTCCTCAAGGGGACGATTTGGGTATGATGTGCCCCTTTTGAAGAATCTCTTGGATCTGATGCTTGATTTCATTGTTTTCCATCAGCAAGCGACGATAGATTGGTCCATTAGGTAGAGGTACACTGGGGGTTAGATAGATTGGATGCTTGACTTGGAAGTTCATTGGTACCCTGGTGGGTGAGGAGAAGATGTCTATGTACTCTTCCACGATCCCATCCACTTGATTCTACTATAAAGAGAGGCTATGTGTAGAGGCCCTGGATGTGGTGGCCACCTTATGCTTACTATGAGCACGGATCACAAATAATAAAAACTTATTGACCTGTGAAATGACCTTACTGCATTACTTAGCAGAGATTAAATAAAGAGCGGTAGGTGGCGCTACCTCTGGTATCCTGTACAATTTTCTACCCAAAGTAATAATAACACTGAAGGGTCTAGACTCATACACAACATGTCACTTCCACAAATATGGTTGTCCTAAAATAACATCACAAACTTAAAGGGGAGGAATATCACACAATACCTTGTCTTTGAAGGGATTAATGTCATAGGGCAGATGTCATTGTTTCTTGACACGAAGATCTCTTCCTTGGATAAGTCAGCTGATGGTGTATGGTTACAAGTACGGTGTTGTCAGTAGGTCTAGTCACTTTAGGACCTCTGCTGAGATCAATTTATTTTGAATGTCGCTATCAACAATGAAATGAAGTGGAGCCCCCTTTACCCACATTTGTGAGTGAAAGAGGTGTTTCCTTTCCTCTAGTTCTTCTGGTTCGCTTGGCTGGAATTTAGTGGTAGAGATAGTGGCACTGGGTTCGGCATCGATAACCCACTTCCCTCCTTATAGATTTGATCCGGAGTCAGAATCTTCCTCTCACTCAAAAGATTTCAACTCAGCCACCAGTGACTACTTGGAGTGGCATTCTTCAATGTTGTTCCAAGGTATTTTATGGTATCCACACCATTTTCCCATGTCCGTCTTCGACTTCTCATTACCCTTCTTGTGTTTCAGTTTGGACGGGTTGTCCTGAGAGTGGACATCTTTTCTCTGTCCCTTTTTTTGTGGGTTGGGGCCACCCTTGCCCTGCATCGGCTATTAGGAGTTTGTAGATCCAAACTCTCGCCTCTTCTGCTTAAATTTCTGCTCAATCTTAGCAACATATCTATAAGTCGTACCCAATGATGCAATGTCCAAAAACTCCATTTCTATTTGAATGTATCTATGTAGACAACTGGGGTATTTGAGTACCAAATTTCGTTCAGAGTCTTTGATACCAAATTTGGTGCATAGGGTATGGAAAATATTGGTGAAATATGGTACTTTATGGTCCCTTTCCTGACACATGGTCTTCCATATTGTGTATTGGTCCTCGTAGCTTCCAACAGGGTAGTATTTTTATTTAATGGAATCCCTCAAGGAATCCCACGTGGGGGTGACCGCAAATATTGAAGATTCCTCTATGGCCCTTTTCTCAGAGTAAGCATCCTACCAATCCTTAACATGGGGGAAAGCCTCGAGGAGTGCAAAAGTAATCTTTTTCCTATTGAAAAAATTGTCGGCCGAAAAATACCCTTCAAGCAAATTCATTCATTTATCTACAAAATATGTATCTATCAATCCTTCAAATAATGGAATATCAAAATTTGCATGTACCTTGAAGGGGGTTGCATGGCCACTTGATGAAGATGTGTCTCCTGTGGGAAGTAGCCAAAGGATCTGTGCAAAGTTTTCCATCATTTCATTCCTTTGTTGTGCAAGGGATTCCTCGAGAAAAATTTTAAAAGTATATCCTACTCCATCATCTTTCTTTTCGTCCCCCATGGGTTTTTTTCGGGCTCGGTGTAGTCGATCTTGCAAAGTATCGATTCTTTTGAGTTCCAACTTCTTGTACCTAGATCTTGTCAAGGACATGCATGAAGAAAAATAAATGAAGAGAAGACATCTCAGATACCACTGATCTGGATTTATGAGTGGAACAAAATGAATAATAGAATGAATACATTAACACAAATATATGGAGAACAACAACAGATATCCAGTGAACAATAACTTCTATTGAATAAATAAAATAGGTTGAAACTATAAAACTACAGAACTGAAAACACTTGCTCGAATGGTGGTATATGTCTCTGAGAAGAGATGTGGATTCTACGTGCATTCATCTGAGTAGAATGATTACAATAAGGCTCCAAAGGCCTTTTTAACATTAATCATAAATTCAAAAACCCTAGACATCCAAAAACCTAACCCTACGATATGAAATGCCAAAAGTTATGTGGGTCTCGATGGGTAAGTTTGTACCTCAACTTACCTGGGTTGTAACTTTTTCATACGACCTCTGTTTTAGGCACATGATAGCTCATTGGAAAGGTATTTTCAATAATTACACATTATGTTGTCAAACTCTAACTCTATCAATAGTTTGATTGTGTCAAGCCAAAAAAAAATGTGCTTAGGGCCCCAAAATGGCCCTGGAAGTACAGAAAGATGCACTGACATGAAAACATCCAAAATAAACCAATTGGTTTAGGTGGGCGGCCACCAATCTCCACCTGGAAGTTGTGCAGGGATTCAGATAGCCATGAAATTGTATAACCCACAATTACAAATAATTACAGAAGAACATTTTGAACTAAAAACTGTCAAGAGGAGCCATTTGGAACATGTGGATGGCCACCAATATCCACCTAGATCATTGGTATATGAGCTACCACTTGAAGAAAATAAAGTCCTTTATCCTTTTTTTACTCCTGCACATGAATATAGAGAAGCGGTTAGTCCCAATGATTCAAATGATTTTGTGAAGGACCTATCTGACATGGATGATCTATGTTAGGACCCTATAATGTACATTTTGCTCATACTTTTTGCTATCATTACATCATTTTCCCACTCATATTTAAGCCTACAGTATCACCTTAATATATTTCTCCTAAAGTATATAACGTTTCTTCTCTTTGCTATATGTTTAATTTGATTTACATGTAATTTTACATTACTCTCATACTTAGCCATTAATCAGAAATATATAGTTTCTGAAACAGTTTGAACTATAGTTAATATACTGTTGTTGCTTGAAGACCACGTTGCTGAAATAGTACGCAAATCCCGTCGCTGAAACAGTCTATGATTTGTGATGCATTTCACATACAACAGTAACAAGAAGGAGTTGTTACACTAGCCTCAACAGTCGTACCTTAAGCCAGCACCATTACAACCATCACTGCTGCTTGAAGACCACGTTGTTGAAACAGTCAAACAGGACGCAAATCCCATTGCTGAAATAGTCTGTGATTTGTGATGTTGAAACAACATTTCACATACAACAGTAACAAGAAAGATAAATAAAGAAGTTGTTACACTGGCCGCAACAGTTGTACCTCAATCCAACACCATTCCAACCACTATAATGGCATTTTTCTACAGGAGATCAGAATATCCTATTCCAGCATAAAATATTAGATCAGACTAAGAAAGGATTTGCACATACACATGTAATTTTATGCTTAATTGTATTAAGAGGATTCTCCTCTTTAAATAAAGGGGAAATCAGCATTAGAAGGGACAAAAGGCTTAGCTAGAAGCGAATTACAGAGAAGGAGCATGTTCACTTTGGATATTGCAACTTGTCACATTTGACAGATGAATAAAAGATCATTCTAAGCATTCCTTCTTAATGTCTTTTTCTGGGGAATCTTATGAGAAGGAAAGGGCCCAACTTCTTCACAAGATTCACCCATTAGTTTCTGTAGTGTGTTTGCATTGTTTTTATCTATACCTTGTTAAAACTTTGTTTTGTTGAAACTCTGTTTCCACTGATTGTTACATCGTTTTCATACAATTCATTCCTAGGTAATTGTTAATCATTTTGATTGGTAATTCTGTTTGCAGAATGAGTTTATGAAAGTGTGATAGTCAGAGACAGGTGCTGAAGATTCCTACTTTGGGGAATAGGGTCCTATTCTCTGTTACAGAATAGTTAGTCTTCGGTAATTGTTAATCATTTTGATTGGTAATTCTGTTTGCAGAATGAGTTTATGAAAGTGTGATAGTCAGAGATAGGTGTTGAAGGTTCCTACTTTGGGGAATAGGGTCATGTTCTCTATTACAGAATATTTAGTCTCCTTTGTAGTGTGTTGAAAGGTTCCTTTTTCCTAGGTTGTTGTTTCTTAATGTAATCTAGGATTCTTCTGATAATTATTTTCCTTTTTGAATCTTAAACTCTACAATAAATAGATTACTTTTACTATAATTTAGAGTAGAACTTCAGTCTGTTCAAAGAAAGGTGTGATTAGTTATACTACAACTTTGGATTGCTTTTGAGATTGAGCATATACAGTG
>JZKD02S1769615.1:271046-291412 GCA_000966675.3 Picea glauca | reverse complement strand
TGGATATAATGAAGAACTGCACCATGAAGAACAGGTAGGTCTTGAAGCAGAGGTAAACGATGAAAACTCTTTTTCTACCTTAGGATTTCCTATTAGTGATCTTCCTAGAGGAGTAGCTCCCATGAAGAATATTCCACTTTCAGCTTTACCTAACTTCCATTTCTGAAGATCCTAATGAATTCCTTTTTGATTTTGGCATATTATGCAGAAGTTATGATTACATTTCCAATGCTCAAAAATTAAAGCTATTCCCAGCAACATTAAAGGGAAATGCATTAAGATGGTTCATGAGTCTTGGGGGTCATGTAATCACAACATGGGATCAGATGAAACAGAAATTTATGCACAAATATCAAGACTATTGTTGAACAAGAGAAAAAAGAGAGGAACTATTCAAGATGATACAGAAAGAGGATGAAAATCTAGAGGACTTTGTGGAAAGGCTACAGTGTAATCTACAAAGATCCAGTCACCCTAATGTAAGTAAGGATATTCTTAAAACAATATTATTAAAAGGAGTAAGGGATGATTGTCTAGATATGTTGAATATGTTTGGAAAAGGGGACATATCTAAAGAATCATATGATGAAATTCTTAACCTCTGTAAAAGATGTTCAAGAGGAGCTGCAAGGAATAGATCAAACAACAAGGATACCACATTTTCAAGAGTTCAAAAATCAGCTAGTGGAGGAGCAACAAGAGCCGAAATAGGTAATCTACTTGAGGAATTTAAAACTGAAATGTTAAGTTCTTTTGCTTCAAAAATTGACACCTTGCAGATTCAAAAGAAACAAGCCGAAGAAGAAGCAGCTATGTCCATCTTTTGTCCCAAATGCAGAAATAAGCACCCACGAAGGGAATGCCCATTGGACAAAAAGCCAATTTGCACCATTTGTGATAAGGATCATGAAACTCAACAATGCCCTTCTTTACTAAGAATCAAAGCAACATTACAACCAACCAATGAAGAAGATGAACTTGTCTATCTACTGACACAGAGAAGGCAATGGAAACCACAGGGACAAGGTATGAATCCTAATATGCCATTTACATATTCTAATCGTTGGAATAATTATTCTTCTTTTAGTCAAGCAAATTACCCTCCCTTTAACCAAATGCAATACCCAACCTCTAATCAAATGAATTACCTACCCATGAAACAAAAAAACCCTCCCTTTGTAGACCCAACAATATGGACACCTTGGCCTTCACAACAACAACCTTACCTTAACCAATGGAATCCAAATTGGAGAGGTCAACAACCCTCGTACCCAAATCAATTTCCTCAATTTCAATCACAAGTTCAGCAACCACTCTCTTTACCATTAGGTACTCCACCGAATAATCAAATGATGAGGCCCCAACTACCTGTACAACCTAACCCTAACCCCAATAATAAGGTTGTGCAGTGCATTGATATTCAAAACCAGCCTATACTTTCTCTTTTCCCTGCACAATGCAATGATATTCATTTATGATCTGGGAAAATAGTAGAACCTATCATTGATGATGTTACCTCTTCTGATTTCGATAAAGAAGAAATAAAAAAGCATGATGTACCTGAAGAGGTACAACTGTCCTCAAACACTGTTGTTGAAACAACAGAACCACCATTCCCTGAGCATTTAGCTTTGACTAAAATGCCTAAGCCACCTGCTTTCAATCTTCTAGGGGAATTACAAAATCTCTATGTCAAAATTCCACTATTACAAGCGCTAAGAGATGTACCAATTTACGCCAGAACTATGTGATACATTTGTGTTAAGAAACCCGGTAGGAAAACTAAAGATCCCCTCACAGTTCATGTCATGGGTGATTTGTCTGCACTAAAGTCAGGTAAAGCTCCTCCGGTTAAATATGGTGATCCCGGCCACCCTACTGTCACAGTGCAAACTGGAAAAACAATAATTCCTCGAGTTCTAGTAGACTTAGGTGTTGCTATCAATATTATGACCCTTGAAACTTCACAACTGTTACAACTGAAGAATGAAATCAGAGATACCCCAACCATTCTAGAATTAGATGATCGTTCTACAATCAAACCAGAAGGAGTCATTGAATACCTAATCATCTCAGTTGAGTCCTGGAATTATCCAGCTGACTTTGTGGTATTACAACCTAAAACAAAGTTGGGGGGTCATCCTCTAATTTTGGGTAGGCCTTGGCTAGCCACAGTAGATGCCTTTATCAGCTGTAGATCTGGTTCAATGACAATTTCCAATGGATATGAGACCAAACATCTTATCCTCTACCCTCATGCTACACCCTTGATTAATAATGACAATTCCTTATGGGTGGACTTTGATGATCAAACTACTCAACCTATCTTGACTATCGGACAAGACTTAAGCCTAAAAGATGCCACTGAGGATGAAGTAATTAATAATTTTATTTGTGAACCCTCCTCTGTGACTCTAGAAACACATAATCAACTAGCTGCACTTTTGGAGTCAGATACCCAGGAAAACCTTAACTCTGAATACCTACGTCAACCATCATCTACCATCTCTTCTAAAAGTATACTAGGAGAAATTGAACCTGGAAAAACACTGAATATAAACCCCAACTTGACAGTTGTTGAAACAAAGCAATTAATGAAGTTACTTCTAGAACATAAGGAAGCATTCGCATGGGACTATACAGATATGAAGGGATTCTCTCCTGAATTATGTACTCATCGTATCTATATCAAGGAAGATTATCGACCGATCTGCCAATTTCAACGACGAATGAACCCTAATTTAAGAGAAATTCTTAAAGATGAAATTCAAAAATTGCTTAATGAAGGGTTTATATATCATATATCTGACAGTGAATGGGTTTCCCCATTGGTAATAGTTCCTAAGAAAAATGGGAAATGGAGAGTGTGTGTAGATTATAGAGCCTTAAATAAAGCCACTCAAAAAGATCACTTTCNNTTACCATTCATTGATCAGGTGTTAGATAGTTTGTCAGGGAAGAAATTCTTCTCTTTCTTAGATGGTTTCAGTGGGTATAACCAGATCAAAATTTCACCCCAAGACCAAGATAAGATCACTTTTACTAGCCCATGGGGAACTTTTTCTTATAGAGTCCTCCCATTTGGACTATGTAATGCACCAGCAACCTTTCAAAGAGCAGTTATAGGAATCTTTTCTGATATGATTAATGACTCTATGGAAATTTTTATGGATGATTTTACCCCTTATGGTGTCTCTTTTGAGGAAACACTAAAAAATCTTGAGAAAGTTCTTAACCGATGTATACAAGCCCACCTCTCCTTGAGCACCAAAAAATGTCATATGATGATGAGTGAAGGAGTGGTACTTGGACACTTTATTTCATCTCAAGGAATTCAGGTAGATCCATCCAAGATACAAGTCATTAAAGACCTTCCTATTCCCAAAACCCAAACAGATGTGAGAAGTTTCTTAGGACATGCTAGATACTATAGAAGATTTATTAAAAAAAAATCCAAAATAGATTCTCCTTTGATTGTGTTACTTATGAAAAATATTGAATTCAAGTGGACTAATCTTTTCCAGGAAGCATTCGATACACTCAAACATTAGTTATCTACAGCTCCTATTCTAAGAGGACCTGATTGGACACTTCCCTTTCATATATCCTTTGATGCTTCAGATCTTGCAATAGGAGTTGTCTTGGGACAAGAAGAAAATCGTCTCCCTTATGCTATCTACTTCATTAGCAAGAATATGAGTCCTGCTGAACTTAACTATACAGTTACCGAAAAGGAATTTTTAACAGTTATCTATGCTATTAATAAATTTTGACATTACATCACTGGCTATTCTACTTTTGCCCATACTGATCACTCAACTATCAAATATTTAATGAACAAATCTGTCACAAATGCTCAAGTCACTAGATGGTTACTATTATTACAAGAATTTGATATTACAATTGTAGATAGACCAGGAAAAGAAAATGTAGTTGTTGATTTCCTTTCTTGGCTAACACTTGATGATAATACTCCAGCAGATGATTCCTTTCCTGATGAATATTTATTTGCAGTATCTGCTCACTCACCATGGTATGCAGACATCGCTAACTATTTGGTTGCAGGGAAGTTACCACCACACCTATCCCACCGAGAGAAAAGAAGAATGATTCAACAAAGTGCTCGGTATAGTTGGATAAGTGGGTGTATTTTCCACATAGGACTTGATCAAGAAATCCGAAGATGCATTAGAGAGGATGAGGTTTATGATTTACTAAAAGCTTGTCATGATGGCCCTTGTGGAGGGCATTTTGCTGATAAAAGAACAACACATAAAATTCTCAAGATGGGTTATTATTGGCCCTCACTCTTTAAAGATGCAAAGAAATATGTTCGGGCCTATGATAGCTATCAAAGAATGGGTCAACCTAATCATAAATATGAAATGCCATTAAATCCCCAAGTAGTACTCAAACCATTTGAAAGATGGGCCTTAGACTTTGTAGCACCCATTAACCCTCCATCCAATCAAAAAGTTTATATAGTGGTCTGCACATATTATATGACCAAATGGGTGGAGGCTAAAGCACTCCTTAGAGCTACTGAAGAAGTTGTTATAGATTTTTTATTTGAAGACATCTTTATCAGATTTTGAGTGCCTGGAGAATTAGTCACAGATGGAGGACCTCCTTTCACTTCTCATGGTTTTAAATCCATCCTTCAAAAATATCATATTCATCATAGAATGACTACACCATACCACCCCCAAGCCAATGGACAGGTGGAAAGCACAAATAAAGTAATAGAAGTCATTCTCACAAAAACAGTGAAGGAAAACCAGAAGGATTGGTCTCAAAGACTCCATGAAGCATTATGGGCCTACAGAACTACCTGGAGAAATACTACAGGGTTCTCCTCCTATGAATTAGTTTATGGAAAAAGTGATGTCTTTCCTGTGGAATTTGAAATCAAAACCTTAAGGACTACTTTAGTTGTTAACCTTGATTTGACTGATGCACAAACAGCCAGGTTGCAGCAGCTTAATGAATTGGATGAAAAAAGATTAGATGTCATTCACCATACAACTATGATTCAACAACAACGAACAAAATGGCATGATAAAATCATCAAGCATAAGCAATTCCAAAAAGGTAATTGGGATTTATTGTATGATTCTCAGTTTAAAGAATTTCAAGGGAAACTACATACAAGATGGTTAGGACCTTACGAAGTGGACACTATTTTTCCCAATGGAACAGTAAGGCTCCTCACAATTGATGACTCTAAAACACCGTTATTAGTGAATGGTCATCGGCTCCGTCTGCACCAACGCCCCATTTCCAAAGAAGATTTTAAGGCCACATGTGTGGCAGATTCACACTATCTCTTTGTAGAGGAGCCTTCTGCCCCTCATTGCAATTAATTTTTCTGAATTTAATTTCTTTAGTATTAGATTAAATTTCTTTTACTAATAATCCATGTCAAGGAATGGCATGTTACAATTGATTCTTTTGCAGATTCTCAATCCAGAAAAGGCCTACCAAGAAAGGAAAATCTTAATACAAACAGATCCAAGCTTCATTTTGTGAAGCATTGCTCCCTCTTTCTTCAATCCATTCATCTTCACTCCTCAGCAACATTTTTCCTCATTTTCCCCATTTTTTTCCCATTGCTGAAACACCATTGTTCAGCAACATTTCTCCCATTTTCCCATTACTGAAACACCACTCCTCAGCAACATTTTTCCTATCTTTCCCATTGCTGAAACACCACCCCTCATCAACATTTTTCCTCATTTCCCCATTGTTGAAACACCACTCTTCAGCAATATTTTTCCTCATTTTCCCCATTTTTTTTCCCATTGCTGAAACACCACTGTTCAGCAACATTTCTCTCATTTTCCCATTGTTGAAACACCACTCCTTAGCAACATTTTTCCTCATTTTTCCTATCTTTCCCATTGTTGAAACACCACCCCTCAGCAACATTTTTCCTCATTTTTCCCATCTTTTCCATTGCTGAAACACCACTGATCAGCGACATTTTTCCCATTTTCCCATTGCTGAAACACCACTCTTCAGCAACATTTTCCTCATTTTTCCATCTTTCCCATTGCTGAAACACCACTGATCAGTAACATTTCTCCCATTTTCCCCATTGCTAAAACACCACTTTTCAGCAACATTTTTCCTCATTTCCCCATTGCTGAAACACCACTCTTCAGCAATATTTTTCCTCGTTTTCCCCGCTGCCGAAACACCATTTCTTCAGCAGTATTTTCCATTATTAAAACATCACTCTTCAACAAACGTTTTTCCATTCTTTTCCTATTGTTGAAACACCACTTTTTCAGCATTTCCTGTCAATAAAAACATCTACTTCATCTCTTTTTCTCTCACTTCTCCTATTTTCATACTACATTATGTCCTTTCACTACCTTCTCTCATGATTAAACAAACCCTTGATACAATTTCTCTAATAAATCCAAAGTCTGTCCCATGGTTACTGCAGATCTATTATAGACAGGCACTATATTTTTCGAAGTACAAATCAAAGGTAAAGATGAGGTATGTAAACTTTATATGTAAATACAATTGAACTATGGCTAATGAGAAGAACCCGATTCATTACTATCATTCACTTAAAGTCACTATTTTAGCCATAGTTGGGGGGGGATATCAAAATTCTATGTCATCATTTCACACGAACCGACTACCATCACTTCTTTTTACCCATCATTTTGGTTTTTTTTCACCATCATTTGCATGCCTTCATCTGCAAAACGTACTTTGTTTGGGTGAAGTTACTTGACTCTATGACTATGCATTCTACTGAGATGAATAGCTATGGGAGGTCATGTTATAAAATATGAACCCACCATGACAACCCTGCTAGAATTGTATCCAGAAGTCTACCAAATCTTTCAGCGGGCAGGTTGGCTGGGTTATTTTCAGAGGCTCCAGGGATTTGATCAACAACAGATTCTTCAATTTGCTCAAAATATTCAACAAGACCATTATATTGTTCAAGGGGTTAGGATTCCAGTCACAGAGGATGATATAGCACAGGTTTCAGGTCTTTCCGTCACTGGCATTCATTGGTTCAGCCACAAACACATATCCGTAATGCCCAGCAGGATTTTCTCTTGCCAGGGGAACAAGTTGAGCCTAAAGGCCAGGGTTTTCGACTCAGCTCGTTGCCGCCTCCTTGGCCGAAATTTGTAAAGTTTGTCAAGCACTACCTTACCTATGAAGGTCGATACCAGGTAATTTACCAGTTCGACTTTGTCTTATTATCTCATTTACGACATGCTAGACTGGTCAACATTCCTTACTATCTTCTCGGATGTCTTAGAAACATGTCGCATTATTGTAAATAGGTTAAAAATCCCATCCTCTCCCTCACCCATCACCGTCTCGTTCAATTACTCATCCAAAAGGGCTTTTCCCAACAAAATCCTCTCCTAAAAAATCCACCCATAAACCCTTAGGAAGCTGCTAAACATCCTGAAAATCCTCATGAAGAGCAACCACAAAACCTTCCTGACCCTCTGGAAATACCTATTAATCCACCTACATATCCAATTGATCCAATTCCTTCTACCATACCAAGTCCATCCCACAATTTACCAGAATCATCTACTCCCACTACTCATATCCTTAGCAATGATTCTGAAGAAAACAAACCTGATAACCCTCCCTGCCTCATCACTGAGGAAAAACCCACTCACAAAAGAAAGAAGAAAATTACTATGTTTCCTTCCTTTTTACCAAAAAAACAAACAAGGGCTTCAACAAGAGCAGCCACTACTGCCACTACCCTAAACCCCCAACCCATTTTGCTAAAAACCCATACACCTCTACCCTCCCAAACCTCAGAATTTTTATCTGTTCAACCCACGGGCACTGAAACACAAGAACCAGAAGCCCAAGATACTGCGACATCATTTTCTTTAAATCAAGTAGCTGTCACACAAGAACCAGCTACTCATTCAGTAGCTGTCACACAAGAACCAGCTACTCATTTAGTAGTTGAAACACAAGAACCAGCTATAGCTATTACACAAGAACCAACTACAGCTGAAACACAAGAACCAACTACTGACTTCATTCTTGAAATACAAGAATCAGATGCCTAGGGTGTTGCAACAATAGTTGTCACATAAGAACCAGCTACTCATTCAATAGTTGTCACACAAGAACCAGCTACAGCTGAAACACAAGAACCAGCTACTGACTTTATTCCTGAAGTTCAAGAATCACATGCCCAGGGTGCTGAAACACTATTTTATTTTCATCAAGTAGCTGAAACACAAGAATCAGCTGTTGATTTTTTAGCCGCTCCACAAGAACCAGCTACTGAGGCTGTGATCGTTACACAAACACTAGTCACCCCTCTTGGTACACTGATGACAGATCAACAACCAGAACCAACAATGGCCTCCCTCTTACAAGAGAATGAGTTTCTAAGATCCGAACTGGAAGCTTACAAGCAAGAGATGGTAATGGCAAAGGAAGCCTATGACAGGGAACTTAATTTGTATACCTTAGCTCGTGTAGCAGCCATGGCAGAGAAAAATACAAAAGATGATCAGTATAGAGAGTATATGTGCAGTCAATGTGGGGATATTTATGATAAAGCAGGCTACAAAGTGGTTCAAATCCCAATACCTGGAGCCTCCCCTGCACCTACGACTTTTGCAGTTAAAAAAGAGGAACGCCCTACTGTTACACAAGAACTAGTAGGACCTTCAAAAATTCCAAAAAGAAAAGTTAATCTACAGGAACCCTAGCCTACAACAACTGTTAAATCAGAGGCCCCTGTTTTTATTAGTAAAGTTGTTCAAACTCTGCCTATTGATGAATCTACCCCTACTTTTGTGGAACAAGCCACTCAGACTCTACCTCAGCCTACCACTTGCGATGCTGAAACACAAACTCTGCTTGTTGATGAATCTGCCCCTCCTGTCAAGATTAGTACCCCTACTTTTGTGGAACAAGCCACTCAGACTCTACGACGGCCTACCACTGACGACACTGAAACACAAACTCTGTCTATTGATGAATCTGCCCCTCCTAACAAGATCAGTACCCCTACTCTTGTGGAACAAGCCACTCAGATCCTACCTCAGCCTACCACTTGCGATGTTGAAACACAAACTCAACCATCGAATGAGTAGGAAATAATGGACAAATGGAAAACAGAGTCCGATATTACACAGGGCAAAAGTTTGCAGGAGCATAGACTACTTTGGTTGAACCACATCCATTCAAACTAGGAAGCTTTGGAGAAAACACACCAAGAATCTCGTGCCCATAAGAAGCAAAATGAAGAGTTAAAAGGAAAATTGCTCCTGATGTTTGATTTGGTACAAAAATTGTTGGCTTCTAGGAAACCATCCTCAAATTACTCTCTTTTCCTCATAGAACGAATTGCATTCTTTCAGATTAAATCAATTAAAGAAGGAAGACCTTATGCAGTGTTCAAACCAGAAGATTTTGTTCAAACTTTTGTAGAAGCCTCTACTACTAATCAACATATATTATGTGAGGTATATCTTCATAATGAAGCCATTCCTAAGAACAGACAGCTTAATCTTAACCCTCTTGTTGGTGATATCCAGATTCGAGCACTTGTCTCCTTCCTTACCAACCAGATTATGTGGCAGAATGATTTTCTAGCTGCCAAGCATAATGAAGATAACTGCCTCCTCTAGATACGGCCAGAACCATAGAACGTTGCCACCTTTGTTGCAGAATATTACCAATTTTTGAAGAAACCAGGGATGACTCAATACATAAGGCAACTACAGGCAACAATACTTTAGGATTGTCAACAGTTTATTAAATCCACAGAGACTTCTACCCTAAAAGCAAATAACATGTTTTTGCAACAATCTTCTGAGAAAAGGCAAGAGCACAATCCCTTTAGTCCTACCAATCTTGAGATAGCAATATCCCATGTACCTAGTTACATCAAATGTGTCCAGCAACGTGTTGAAAATTGGATAGGTTATCAGTTCCATTTTGCCATTCTGTAGATGCCAGCGGAAAAGTATCAAGTTCATCATAAGTTGCCCAAGAAGGTTGAAGAAGTAGCCTGGCAGAGGCTACAACGTGTTCAAGGATTCAGAGCCCCAACAGACAGTACTTTCTACAGCTACTACTTAAGTAATTTGCATGCTCAGAGTCAGTATCCAGATTCTAATTCAGATTGAAGTCGCCTGAGGACATACAACCTTTTTAGTTGGGGGGGATGTTAGGACCCTATAATGTACCTTTTTGCTCATACTTTTTGCTATCATTACATCATTTTCCCACTCATATTTAAGCCTACATTATCACCTTAATCTATTTATCCTAAGGTATATAACGTTTCTTCTCTTTGCTATATGTTTAATTTGTTTTACATGTAATTTTACATTACTCTCATACTTAGCCATTATTCAGAAATATAAAGTTGTTGAAATAGTTTGAACTGCAGTTAATATATTGTTGTTTCTTGAAGACCACGTTGTTGAAACAGTATGCAAATCCTGTTGCTGAAACATTTTGTGATTTGCGATGCATTTCACATACAGCAGTAACAAGAAGGAGCTGTTACACTAGCCACAACAGTCGTATCTTAAGCCAAAACCATTACAACCATCGTTGTTGCTTGAAGACCACGTTGATAAAACAGTCAAATAGGATGCAAATATCGATGCTGAAACAGTCTATGATTTGCGATGCTGAAACAACATTTCACATATAGCAATAACAAGAAAGATAAATAAAGAAGTTGTTACACCGGCCGCAACAGTTGTACCTCAAGCCAACACCATTCCAACCACTGTAACAACATTTTTCTATGGGAGATCAGAATATCCTATTCCAGCATAGAAGATTAGATCATACTAAGAATAGGATTTGCACATAAACATGTAATTTTATGCTTAATTGCATTAAGAGGATTCTCCTCTTTAAATAAAGGGGAAATCAACATTAGAAGGGACAAAAGGCTTAGCTAGAAGTGAATTACAGAGAAGGAGCGTGTTCACTTTGGATATTGTAACTTGTCACATTTGACAGAAGAATAAAATATCATTTTGAGAATTCCTTCTTAATCCCTTTTTCTGGGGAATATTGTGAGAAGGAAAGTGCCCACCTTCTTCACAAGATTCACCCATTAGTTTCTGTAGTGTGTTCGCATTGTTTTTATCTATACCTTGTTAAAACTCTATTTTGTTGAAACTCTGTTTCCATTGATTGTTACATCGTTTTCATACAATTCATTCCTAGGTGATTGTTAATCATTTTGATTGGTAATTCTGTTTGCAGAATGAGTTTATGAAAGTGTGATAGTCAGAGACAGGTGCTGAAGATTCCTACTTTGGGGAATAGGGTCCTATTCTCTGTTACAGAATAGTTAGTCTTCAGTAATTGTTAATCATTTTGATTGGTAATTCTGTTTGCAGAATGAGTTTATGAAAGTGTGATAGTCAGAGACAGGTGTTGAAGGTTCCTACTTTGGGGAATAGGGTCTTGTTCTCTGTTACAGAATAGTTAGTCTCCTTTGCAGTGTGTTGAAAGGTTCCTTTTTCCTAGGTTGTTGTTTCTTAATGTAATCTAGGATTCTTCTGATAATTATTTTCCTTTTTGAATCTTAAAATCTGCAATAAATAGATTACTTTTACTATAATTTAGAGTAGAACTTCAGTCTGTTCAAAGAAAGGTGTGATTAGTTATACTACAACTTTGGATTGCTTTTGAGATTGAGCATATACAGTGTGTGATTGCCTTTGAGATAAACAGACTTCCCTGGGTTGACAATTTATGTGACACTTGATTGTTTTAATTAATAAGAAATTATAGTGACCAACATTTTGGCATCCTTGATGGGGAAGGCAATTATAGATTTCAAAATCATTTATGTTTTTCTTTCAGATGTACAGAATAGTTACAGAATAGTTAGTCTTCGGTGTAGTGTGCTGAAAGGTTCCTTTTTCCTAGGTTGTTGTTTCTTAATGTAATCCAGGATTCTTCTGATAATTATTTTCCTTTTTGAATCTTAAACTCTGCAATAGATAGATTACTTTTACTGTAATTCAGAGTAGAACTTCAGTCTGTTCAAAGAAAGGTGTGATTAGTTTTACTACAACTTTGGATTGCTTTTGAGATTGAGCATATACAATGTGTGATTGCCTTTGAGATAAACAGACTTCCCTGGGTTGACAATTTATGTGACACTTGATTGTTTTAATTAATAAGCAATTATAGTGACCAACAATCTACACATTGATGATTTCATACAGGTCAAGAAATGTATATTGGATGTGGGTTGCTTCATCATTGATAGAGATCCCATTTACAACATTGAAGGTAGAACTCAAGAAAAAGGGGTTAAGTTTTCATCTTAAGATGACTGTTCTTTGTATCTATATGATTCATATGTTTGGTAGCTCGATGATGGTATAGTTACATACTTATTGGAAGATAAATTGTTGCAATCTACTCATGATGATTCTCGTCCATCCCTTGAGAGTTATGATGAGTATCCTTTTGGTGAACCGGGATTGTTCTATGAATATTTCCAACCACCATTTTTCTCAAATATTGATAGATTCCATTACGCGACCATTCTAGAACAATCAAAGGCTCATGCTACCAAACAAAACTATTTTCATATCGAGACTTTTGGCAAGGATTTGCAGATAAAGAAGCGACATTTTATAGGTCCATGAGAATATTGTTTTATCTAAACCTAAGGTTGTTCCTTGACCCATTTCGTCGTGTTTGGAAAATCATCATTTCTTATTGGGATACCTTATCTCCTCTTAACATTTGGGAAGCAATGAAATTTCAAGAAAAGATGAAGAACAATCCCTTTTGGATGACTCGGAGATCGTTGAAGAAAACCCTACCAATTTGTTGACACTAAATCTTGCTTAAACGTGCCATACATTAAATTCCTTATGTGTCATGATCACAAAATAATACGGTTTCATTGATGAAGAATACTTTCACGAAATGCATCATGTTGAAGATCCACTTGAAGTTTCCCTGACTTATGTTCTTGCTACACATGAAGACAGGAATATGGTCATTTTTAGACATATATATGAGCCAACATATACATATGATAGTCTCATTCAAAGATGGATTGATCAGGCTTGTGGAATTTCTTTCCAGCAGGATTTCCTCTCTCCCACCCATCTCCATGAGTTTCATTTTATGATTGATTATATGTCTATTTATGCTCATGATCATTGTGCACTTGACTTATATTTGTTGTATTACATGATTAAGCACATGGGGAGATACCTTGATCAGATGATCAGTTGGTTGCAATGGTTATACAAATTCACCTAAGATATCAGGGCCTAATCTCCAAGGCCCCAGGTAAGTAGGTAGGTCATTTTGATTTCCTACATTTTCATATTGATAGTTTAGTTGCATTTAATTTTCATTTTCATTTTTCTCTACTTGCATTATTGATTTACGTGTTTTTCTTTTCATCATATATATGAAAATTGAAAAAAAATAAAAATTCTAAATTAGTTGTCATTTTTGAGGTTTTGGATTTCTTTATATGGACAAAGGATGAGTGACCCATCCTACACTTAATAGTTTGTTGTTTCAGTGTGTGAAGGCACAGGTCCACCAGTAGATGTTGCAATTCTCATGCACTCCATGGCGAGTACATATCCCCAAGTAGGATCCATATATTATCCCCAATTTCTTGGGGATAAATAAGGAGATGATGTATCAAGGCCCTCAGGTTGCATACCTGGAGTACTGAGAGACATCTTGACCAATAGTGTTCACTTGCACATATAGAGGCCTGCTTCACCAACATAGATCTCAGGTTCATCATGAGGGTATCCACCACATCATATTGCTTATAGAATACTTTGGATCTTTCTCCATGAGGTAAAATACAAGTATCATGGTGAGTGTCATTTCAATATTTGAGGCATTTGAATTTGTTGCATTTAAAACTGATTTTAATTATGTAACATCTGCTTGTAAATTATGCTCTTTGCCTTGTTTAACCTTGGTGGTTGACATTGCACCCTAGTAAGTGGTCATCCTTAGGGAAGGGTTTTCTACTAGGAGGCCCCCTTGATAGGTTATCGTACCATTCCTAACCATATTTTCCACTTTCCATAGTTCATCCCCTCATCTCCTTATATTTTGGGATTTTCGGGTGTACTGACCCAAGAAGGGATTGTCCCTCATTTCATGGGAAGAAGGGGATGAAGGCCTTGAGGGAATGTAGCTGGAAAATATAAAATCCATATTATGAACCTTCCATATTCTCTCCAAAAGAGGTCTTGATAACAATGCAATGCTTCTCTTAAAAAATCAAAGACCCGCAAAAGAAAAATTCACATTATATAAATGTCCCACTTGTTGAGGTGTGTATACGCATGCAGTGTCCCTTTCTTTCCATGCAAATGGAACTCTGTGTACCTCTAGCTTCAAGTGACTCTATGGTACTGCACCCCAAGATAATCGATTAACCCATAGGAATAACCCAATGTTTCGACATTAATTAATTAATGGAAATAAATGGGCTTGGAAAAAGGTTGCATTGAAAATGAAGGTGCAACACACCCTCTACAAAGGAACCCATGAATGAGACACTACGATCCCTTGTATGTCACTAAAACCATGCCCAAAATTATTTGCCCCATTGATATCACCTTCTCCACGTGACTTAGAGAGGGGTCCACTTCGGAAACACTCCTAAACACGAGGTATGATTCACCCAATAGGTCGCTTTGTCAATCCTCCCATACCTAAACTTGGCAAATTCCATAGGGTCTTTGAGCACTTGTTTAGTTTGAAGGTGGTTTTTGATGAACATGATTAGGTGGCTTTTTTATTGATTTGATTTACTTATCATGATGCATTTTAACTAAGATCCTTGGAGGTTGTATTCATTGTCTTTGCAGGACCTAGTTGGTGTACAATTTCGGAAGAACAAGCCTAACTTGGGTTTCCTTGGTGCATGAATCCCACAGGATGGATACCATGACTCGCACAACCAAATAATGATGACATCCTTTGGAGGCTTGAGAGGAACCTTGGAGGACCTCACCTAGCCATTACTAGCCCAATGTTTTGCTTCTTGAGTCCAAAACATCACATTTGAGGGGCTTGACGTCACCCTAGGGCTAGGGTTTGGTGGTGGAGATGGACACTTGGAATTTTGGGAGAGGATAAGCCTCACCTTGATGGAGAATACCCTAGCGTTTGGGAATAATTCTTTTGGAGGCCCAATGATTCATCCCCAAGCTCAACATCCACCCAAAAGTGCCAAAATGTTACCCTAGAAGAGGGATGATGGCATATTAGGGTTTTTTATGTGCATTTTTTTAAGTTAAGTTTGAATTTAAATGTTGTAAATGGGAAAAGTAAGGGTTTTTAATCCCTTAATTTATGGTTACCCTAAAACTAAGTGGACAAAAAAATTTAGGAGGATTTGTATAAATAGAGATCAAACTCTTGTCATTTTATGATAGCTCTCCCATTGTGAGAAGACTACATGTTTGAAATTGGTGCCCTCTTTAGGAAATTTGGATCTGTCTCTCTTGTGAAAATGTATCGTGGTGAATTCTCTTGGTGATTTGTGGAGCTAAGGTGGTTAGAACGTCTTGGAGGTATTTTCTCTTGCTTATGAATGGTCATTTCTTGGTGAACTAGGGTTTTATGTTGCATAGCTCTTGAAATTGGTAAGGAAAGTATGCAATTGTTAGTTCTTCTTGCTTGTTTCATAATTTTTATTATTTTAAACCCTAGGAGGAGTATAAGTGCATACACCCTCCATCAAGCTTCATCTCATTTTCTAGTTGACAAGTCAATTTTTGCAAGGTTTCTAGGAGGAGTACAAGGGTGTACACCCTCCTAGATTTACCTAAGTTTGATTTACATTCTCTAGGGAGTAAAAGGATTTAAACCCCTAGGGATATTGTGGATCTAACTCTTACAATCCAAGACTCCATTTACCCAATATTTGGAAGGCACTAATCTGAAATTTGCAGTGGAGAAATAAATTTACTTGCATTGGGTAACATGATTTTACGAGATTTTGAAATTGTTTGAAGTGCAATCAATTCTACATGTTATTGGCTTTATTATGCCCCTATGGTGTCATATTTTTCCAAGTAACTCTTATTTTTGTTATAAACTTAAGTTACATCCATTAGGGATGCAACAAAACACCTCACAACTTTTAAATTTAGTCATTTTCTAACCGTGAGAATTTGCTAGAAGGCTACCAAATTAATCTACTAGTTGTTGTTCTTCTTTTGGGTGGTTTACTTGCAAGTTTCGGTGATTGGAATTTTATGTTGTGGAAATTGTTTGCTACATACATAAGGCTGAAATAATATATCTTCAATACTTGTACTTAAAATCCTTTAATTGTTGTTAAATTCTTGTGCTATCATACTTGAGTTTCACTAGTAATTGCTAGCTAATCTCTTGCATATTCTCTTGGATTTTAGTGACCTGTTTAGCATCTCTTCTTAATATTTAATTTTCTGATTTATTATCATTATATACTACTGCTAATTGGGACATAAATCTTTGATTGCTCATCCATTATATTATCTTTCTTCTATCTTGTTTTTTCTTGTGTCACGGGAAGGTACAACAACCCTTCGCAGGTACTCAATTACTTGGCAACTCTTGACTATCTTCGAGACTCATTTCTGAGCCATCATCCACTTAGTATTTTGACCTATAGGGACTTCACTTCCATAACCTCACTTTCCATTTCATTCCCCCTAGGGATTTATCCTTTACTAAAGCAATGGGAGGGTTTATCTAAGGTGATAGTGGGTATACTCTCCCATAGTTATCACCATCTCGTGGATTGGGTCGGGATTTTTCCAACCTAGATATTGCACGATAACATTTTGGAGTCATTTCTGGGGAGTATTTTGAATCCTCTTTCATGCCCTAACAACACTTTGGAAAGATTCCATCTCAAATCCTTTACCCCTAGCTTTCCTAGTGACTCCACTTGAAGGACACTCCCCTTCCACCCTTGATGATATTTTTGTCAAGCTCATATGGTGACTCAACCATCCAAGAACCCACCTTTCCTTGATTACCCTTTCCATATTTTGATGACCCTTGATCTCATCTGGAAACTCCATTGAAGTATTTATCCAAGTGATGGAAAGATGTCTCTATGGTGCTTTCATGAGGCATACAAAGCCTTGGATGTTTTATATGTTTATTGGTATCTAAATAAATTCTTGATGAAACAATTGATTCATGTCCCTAAGTTTGACGGTGATCCATCCTCGGTTGTTGCACATGTCATCGAATTTGTTGAATTCATCATACACTGCAACATAGAACAAGAAGATGTGATTGTGTAGTGTTTTTTCTTATCTCTTGAAGAAATGAAAAGATATTGGATCAGACATTATTGTAGCCCTAAAAATATTTCTTCTTTAATAACCCTTATATGATACTTCCTCAAGCATTGGGGCCCTATAAATTAGAAGCTCGAAGGTATTATTCAAGACCTTGAGGACGTTCTCTATGGATGTTCATTTCTTTCAAATCTTATTGAAGGTTTAAGAGAAACACTTCTTCTAAAATCTTATGAAAACACAGTTAAGGAAGAAGAGATTGAGGATGATAGTAGTGAGGAAAATTTTGAGTGTTTCAAGGAAAACATACAGGAAGACGACGTGTTTTGTGAAAAATTACTTGAGCATTGCCATGATAAAGTATTCTTGGTAAATTTATTGTTGCAAAGAAAAGAAGAATACAATGTTGTCCTTCAAAATTATGAAAGGAATCCCACCCTGAACATGGCATGGGAGTTTTCCATTTCCTAAATTAGAGTAAATTCATTGTGTTACGTTGTGACAAAAAGGTACGACTACCAGGAAGGCTTTTTGTCTCATGATCGATATTTTTTTATGCCCGGAGAATTTTGCAAACTTGTTATAGATCAATATCAGGATGGTGAATTCTTTGATTCTATTGAAGATGATGAAGACTTGGTTAAAGATAAGATCCATGAAGAGAGTTTCCAAGAAGAAGAAGACCCCGATGAAGTGCAACATCTGAATGAGCAGAGGGAGACATTGGTATATGTGCTCCCTCTTTAAGAATATGAAGTCGTTTAACCTTGTTTTCCTCCTGCACATGAAGATGGAGAAGTGAGTAGTCCCAACGATGAAAATTATTTTTTGAAAGACCTCTCTGACATGAACGATATACACATTGATGATTTCATACATGTTGGGAAATGTATATGGGATGTGGGTTGCTTCATCATTAATAGAGATCCCATTTATGACATTGAAGGTAGCTCTCAAGAAAAAGGGATTTATTTTTCATCCTCAGAGGACTGATCTTCGTACATATATGATTCATATGTTTGGAAGCCCAATGATGATATAGTTATAGACTTATTTGAAGATAACTTGTCGCAATATGTTCATGATGATTCTTGTCCATCCCTTGAGAGTTGTGATGAGTATTATTTTGGTGACACGAGCTTGTTCTATAAATATTTCTAGCCACCATTGTGCTCATATCTTGTTAGATGCAAGTACGTGGCCATTCCCCAACAATAAAAGGATCACGCTACCAAATGAAAGTATTTTCATATGGAGTCTTTTGGCAAGGATTTGCAGATAAAGAAGCAATGTTTTCTAGGTCTGGGAGAAGAGTTTTTCTCTAGACCTAATATTGTTCCTTACCCCATTTCCTCTTGTTTGGGAAATCACAATTTCTTCTTGGGATCCCTTATCTCATCTCAACATTCAGGAAGTGGTGACATTTCAAGAAAAGACAAAGAACAAGCCCTTGCGGATGAAGAGATCGATGAAGAAAACCCTTTGGATTTGTTGACACTAGATCTTGTTGAAACCTGTCATAGATTAATTTCCTTATGTGCCATGATCGCAGAGAAATACAATTTCAATGATGAAGAATACTTCCACAAAACGCATCATGTTGAAGATCCACTTGAAGTTTCCTTGACTTGTGTTCTTTCTACACACAAAGAAAACAAGATGGTAATTTTCATGCATATAGATGAGCCACCATCTACATACGATAGTCTCGTTCAGAGATGGATCGATCAAGCTAGTGGATGTTCTTTCCAGCAGGATTTCCTCCCTCCCACACATCTCCATGAGTTTCATTTCATGATTGATTATGTCTATTTATTCTCATGATCATTGTGTGATTGACTTATATGTGTTGTATTACATGATTAAGCATAGGGGTAGATACCTTGATGAGATGATCAATTGGTTGTGTTGGTTATACGACTTCACCTAAGATTTTGGGACCTAATATTCAAGGCCCCAAGGCCCCAGGTGTGTAAGTAGGTCATTTTGTTTTCCTTCATTTGCATATTGACATTTTAGTTTCATTTCATTTTGATTTTCATTTTTCTCTACTTGCATTATCGATTTTGGTGTTTTTCTTTTCATCATATATATGAAAATTGAAAAAAAAAATATTTTTTCTAGATTAGTTGTCATTTTTTAAGTTTTGGAATTATTTATATGGACAAAGGATGAGTGAGTCATCCTACACTTCACAGTTTTTTGTTTCAGTGTGCGTAGGCACGGGTCCACCAAGAAATGTTATGGTTCTCATGAACTCTACGATGAGTACATGTCCCCAAGTAGGATCCAGATGTTATCCCCAATTCCTAGGGTTAACTAAGGAGATGATGTCTCGAGGCCTTCAAGTTGGATACATGGAGTACCAAGAGACAGCTTTACCAATAGTGTCCACTTGCAGAGATAGAGGCTCACTTCACCACAACATATATCAGGTTCATCATGAGGGTATCCACCACATCAACTTGCTTCTGAAAGAATTAGGTATTGCTCCATGAGGTACAGGCCAGGTATCATGGTGAGTGTCATTTCAACATTTGAGGCATTTGAGTTTGTTTCATTTAAAATTTCTTTTGATTATGTAACGTCTTCTTGGAAATTGTGTTCTTTGCCATGTTTTACCTTGGTGGTTGGCATTGTTCCCTAGTAAGTGGTAATCCTTAGGGATGGTGTCGAGAAATTTATATGCTAATGAATTCGACATAAATTATCAACCCAGGGAGTTCGTAATATTACGAGGTGCAAGCACAATATATGCAGGATGAAAGCAAGCTAACCTAATATAATGAAAAGGAAACGCGCGAATGAAATTGAATTCCATGAAGTAAATTAAAGCATGAAACTGCATAAATTACACCTTGTTGAGAAAGAATGAAATCGAATTGCATGACATAAACGAAAGTGTGGAATTGCATAAATTAAACTTGATTGAGAAAGCATGACATCAAATTGCATAACATAAACGAAAGCGTGAAATTACATAAATTAAACTTGATTGAGAAAGTATGAGTTTAGACAAAGGAAAGATCATCTATAACATAAATAACAAAT